>BQNB010001867.1:49354-93305 GCA_026074375.1 Tanacetum coccineum | reverse complement strand
CCTTTGGTTGTTTTGCGAGTTCGTTTCGTTAGAGTTTTTCTGTTCCTTTTCGTTCTTTGTTTGTTGGATCGTTTTTGCGTGTTTATCGTCTGCTAGTTTCTTTCTAGCCCTTTTTTAATAGAATTCCATTTGCCGTTCAAAAAAAAAAAAAAACTTAATGAGAAACAAATCAAGAGATCATGGCCGACCCGTATTAGATCAAGAGAGTAGGGTTAAAATCAAGAGACATATTAAATCTAATTCTAGTATGAAGGGTTTTTTTAAGCGAGAGAATAATGGCTGTATTTTGGTATGAATCGTTTTTGAAAAATGCATATCTTATGTTTAATGAGTTTCTCTAATTACATTGTAAACGCAAAAGTTTGTTTGATAAAACAACATTTTTTTGGGATTGATGATATTCTTTCCCTTTTTAACTTCAAAATGATATCTCTTCATAAAACTGACAAGGCGTTTTTTAGCAACTGATATGTTTCATTTGAAATAGTCATTAAGCATTGAATTTGTTTTGTATAACAACGCATGTTTTCCCACTCATAAAATGCCATTCAAACGTGCTGCCATGTCATAGTTTTCAGGTGGCTTTTTAATGAAAGAAAAGAAAAGAAGAGACGAAGAGCAATGGGTTTTGAGTTTAGGTTCTGTTAAAAGGGACAATTCCATATATATACCTAAAATAAATAGCATAATTTTATATTTTCTCAATACATTACGTACTTTAAAAGTATTTATATATATATGTATTGAGAACTTGATAAATATGAAATTATAAAGTTTGTGGTTAAAATGGAATATCTGCGTTTGGGCTACTAGTAGAAAACCCTTCCCATCCTAGGAGGTAATCTCTGTTCCTCCTCCTATTTAACTAGATTCAGTCAGGCGCAAGCATACATATTTTAAGAGAGAGAGAGAGAGAGAGAAAGAATGGAAAAGTACGAAGAGTTTAGATGTAAAGCAAGGCTTCCCAAATTTGCCATCCCAAAAAGATACGATCTTTACCTTAAACCTGACTTAGACACATGTAAATTCTCCGGTGGGGTCCGCATCTCAGTCGACATCGTCCAGGATACCAAATTCATCGTCCTAAATGCCGCCGATCTTGCTGTCGATCCTAAATCCGTTCGTTTTCAGTCAAAGGTATTCATTCATTCATTCATTGCTTTTCTTATTATTAATTCATGGTAAATTCATTAATTAAGAAAATGATTATAGGATGATGCTGATGACGTGGAAGCTGTTGAAGTTGAGGTTTTTGAAGATGATGAGATATTGGTTTTGGAATTTGGTCAAACTCTGCCTCTTGGTCTTGGTCTTTTGTCCATCTCTTCTTTTCAAGGCACTTTGAATGATCAAATGAAAGGCTTTTACAGAAGGTACTACTATTAACTCTTCTTCATACACATTCATATCTACTTTTTGGAAGTGGGCGAGTAATTAACGGAATTTGAATTTTATGTGATACAGTAATTATGAACATAATGGGGAGCAGAAGAACATGGCTGTAACTCAATTTGAACCAGCTGATGCCAGACGTTGCTTTCCATGCTGGGATGAACCTGCTTGTAAGGCTACATTCAAGATCACACTTGAGGTCCCTTCACAACTTGTAGCTCTTTCAAATATGCCCGTTGTTGAAGAAATACTCAATGGCAATCTCAAGATTGTTTCCTACCAAGAATCACCAATCATGTCTACCTATTTAGTCGCTGCTGTTGTTGGTTTGTTTGATTATGTTGAAGATCATACTCCTGATGGTACCCTCCTTTCCCTTCCCTTCTTCATAACGTCTATGCTATACCTCACCATATCATTTCCCTTTGCAGGAATTCAAGTTAGGGTATATTGCCAAGTTGGGAAAGCAAATCAAGGGAAGTTTGCTTTAGATGTTGCTGTTAAGACCCTCGGCCTCTACAAAGAGTATGCTCCACTTTTGTTTTTTTTTGGTTTCCGCGCTATATTGGATACCATTTTGGAATTATAAATCATTTTCTTATTATGATATTCCCTCGTTCGTTTTATAATTACCTACCGGGTGCCACCTCTTTTTCTGAAAAAGAATAAATAAAGAAACTCCCCAACTTTGAAAATAATTACTATAACCCTCCGTAATGGCGCTGCTGTGAGATATCAACTAGCTGTTGTGAAGGCATGGGGTGGAGTAAATATACAGGGCCTGTGGTGTTTAGGAGTTTCTCATTAAAAGTTCTTCCTTTGTCAAATGCTCCTAAATGGATGTGTAATAGTCTAGTATGAGTTATGCAGGTACTTTGCAACACCTTATTCGCTACCTAAGCTGGACATGATTGCAATCCCTGATTTTGCTGCTGGAGCCATGGAGAACTATGGCTTAGTTACATACCGAGAGACAGCTTTACTTTATGATGACAAGCACTCTGCAGCTGCTAACAAACAGAGGGTAATCTAATTTAGATTCAAAATCCCACTTGTGTGAATGAATAATGTTTGCTATATTAAGTTACTGAACTGAGTTAATAATTTTTCAGGTGGCAACTGTTGTAGCTCATGAACTTGCACATCAATGGTTTGGCAATCTTGTAACAATGGAGTGGTGGACACATCTGTGGTTGAATGAGGGATTTGCTACTTGGGTAAATTATTATATACGCGCTCTTAATTATGTCTGCTATATTATTGCGAGTATTCGTTAGTGACTGCTTATAAAATCAGGTAAGCTATTTGGCTGCCGATGGCTTGTTCCCGGAATGGAAAATATGGACTCAGTTTCTTGATGAAAGTACTGAAGGTCTTCGACTTGATGGGCTTTCAGAATCACACCCTATTGAGGTAATGACATCAGATTGCATTTTTTTATTAGATTTTCTCATATATCATATAGTATAATCAATAGAGCTTGCATGATCAATATAAAGTTTAACCGACTTATCTTTTAGGTGGACATTAATCATGCGCGTGAAATAGATGAAATTTTTGATGCTATAAGCTATCGCAAGGGAGCTTCTGTCATTCGCATGTTGCAGAGCTATCTTGGCCCCGAGGTTTTTCAGGTTTGTTTGCGTGCCGGTGACCTAATTTTATTGATTTTTGTAAATTGTCACCAGTGAACTGCATTCGTCCTTCTTCACGAGTAATTTTTTTTTTCCAATTATAGATAGCATATTTGTTTCATACTAATAAGAATGTTTACTGTAGAGTTCTTTTTGATCTATTAGCGGATACACAAAATTTATTGCATCAACATGATTCGAAAGCTATATATCTGACAAAGGTGCAAGAAGCTCAACGGAACCTATAGATTGCATTTTACTTTTTATATGGTCCTTTATGTGCATCACTTTTAGCATGCAGTTGCTAGTCACAATAGTTTTGTTCCCTCACTTTATTAGGAAGAAATGATATGAAAGGGAATGGGCTTGTTTCAGCAGTAGCACTTATGTGCATCAGCTCTATATTTCTCTAAACATAAGTAGTAATTTGGGATTTTCTTATGCGAAATTTAAACATACCGTGGTGCTTTGTTCAGATTTGTATCAAAAGGCAAGAAACTACCTGTTTTTTCTTAGTGGTTACTCAGTATGCTGTTTGAGGTTTTGCTATACTATAATTTTAAAAGGGTGAACATTAGAAGTTTTTAGGTTGTATGGTTTGTGCTTGTGATACGATCCAGATTTATCATTAATTCATTATAGTATTTTATCATCATGTAATTAAGAGACAATCATTAACGGTATTTTGATAATTAGGCAACTATTATTTAGATTAATATTAGATACTATAGCTAATATAAGCTAGTGATGCTCTTCATTTTAAATTATGTAGGGTTGGTTGTAAGTTTATTATGCTGAATATGAATTGTTGATTTGATATCATTGAGAGAGACGATCGACTTCTTGAAAGTTGGTCAACCTATCTTTTTTTTTTTTGGGTAACCATGGTTTCGGGCCTTTGGTCGACTAATCCACGGGCTTTGAACCCACCGCCATAAAGACTCAAATCGGGTAAAGCCCTCCCTTTTCAGGAGGTTGGCATGGCCACTTCAGGGTTGTTTGCATTGAACCTAGCAGGAATTGAACTTGAGACCAAGTGATAGTCACAAGACCTTTTGTCACTAGGTCACCTCTGAGTGGTTAACCTATCTTTCTTTATTTTGTGTGTTCATTTATATCTCAAGATCATAGCCAGTTCTTATCAGATTAATATAATTAATCTGTAGAAGTACACCTTTAAGTGATACCGAGAAGCTATTTTATTTATATATAAAAAATGAAAAACCTAAATTACTGATCTTGAAGTCGCTTTTCTAGTTTTGGGGTTGTGACAAAGGGCCAGATTATCATTGGTGGCATTATGCATGTGTTTTTGTTCCACTTGTCCCTTTTTTTTCATTTCTTTGTTACTTAATAGGGTTTAAGCTATACAATAGGTCTAAACTTTTTCAGATGCTCCATTATTGTACGTATACCCAAAATAACACTCATCTGGCACTTGAACTTTTTACTATGTGCGAATATGCTCGTTTTGTTGAATATTGATAGATGTGTACTATTCCAAATGTTGCATTATGCTGCGTTAAAATGGGATATTAGTACAAAATAAAGGTTCAGGTACCAAATGAGTAATATTTGGGTTCACGTACCATAATGGAACATTGAAAAAGTAAGGTATATTGTATAGCTTAAATCCTAGTTAATATCACTTGTCAGCCTCTTATGCACTGTCATGGTAGAACCACAAAAATATTTTATAAAAGAATATCCACAAAATGATATGTCATGTTATTTGTGGATAGTTGGATACATATAAGAAAGATAATTTAAAAGAAAGAGAGAATGCCAATAGCTAGATAACATGTTATTGTGTGGATATTTTTTTGTAAAACTTTTGTGTTTCTAGCATTGCTCCTTTCTATTCTTCTTTTGACACAAAAAGCTATGACTGAATATTTCCTTACTCAGTGATACTGGTAAAAAATAATTATTTTCTTTTAGAAAAATATCTAGACGAAAATAATATACATGTTCTGTGCTTGTGAGTCTGACAATGATTGGAGGGAAACTTCTGCTCAAAATTGTTTTTGCGAATGCTCATAAGTTCTCCCAGTTACCATTGGGAATCAGAAGTTGTATTTTGGTAGGTCAGTGGTGGTTGGGATTGATCGTACTATGTTTCAACTTTGGCTTTCCATTTGGTTACTTTTCATCCTCTATTTATAATTTGGGAACTAAACTTTCTTTTACATTTGCTTTGTTTACCACTAGCGAGCACTTGCTAAATATATAAAGAAACATGCTTGTTCAAATGCAAAGACCGAGGACTTGTGGGCTGTCCTTGAGGAGGAATCTAATCAGCCTGTGAATAAACTGATGAACTCATGGACCAAGCAGATGGGCTATCCAGTTGTCTCTGTTAGTCTTAAAGATAACAAGCTGGAATTTGAACAGGTTTATTTCTCTCTTAGTTTTGTAGGGTTATAAGGTTTCTGCATGTGATTTTAGTTTTTGAATAGATTGGAAGTCATTTATAACGTAGTTTGATCTTGAAATATTTTGAGTAATGGTGGCAAGGTAGGTGGGTTGCAAAACATTTTTATACAGTGGGTGTGAGTCGGAATTGATTGGGCTACCTGGAACACTTTCTATTCAAATTTTTATTTGTTATATTATAGTATGAATAACAATCTAAGTAAATGATGTAGGCGATTTTCTTCTATTTCTTTTGTAGCTAACTTTTTACTGTGTGTCATTTATACCCGCTAGAGATACAGCATAAGCTAAATCACCCCATCAATATGTAATTGGGTTGACATTGCCAACCCTACTTCTGTTTTTTTTCTTTTAATAGTTTTTAATGGTTATGTATTGACAGAGGCAATTTTTGTCGAGTGGTTCCCCTGGAGAAGGGCAATGGGTGGTGCCCATAACACTATGCAGGGGATCATATGAAGTACAAAAGAGCTTCTTGCTCGAAGCAAGATCACAAACTGTTGATACCACGTTCCTCTTTGGTAGCTCAGTTTCTGATAATGAATCACCAAGAAGCTGGATAAAGATTAATGTTGACGGGGCAGGGTTTTACCGAGTTAAATATGACGACCTCTTGTCTGGAAAACTTAGATATGCAATAGAAAGCAAAAGCTTGTCAGCAATGGATAGATATGGTAATTTTTTAATGCTTTACTTTTGGATACAACTTCAGTTAGTCTCTGTGTTGAGGTAGCAAGAACGGCGGGTTGCGTAATGTGTGATAACACCTTTGTCTGAATTTGTAAATATCTCCAAATAAAATAAAAATTTCAAATTGAATAAATAAAATTAGTTATATAATTGATAATTTGTATTATTGAATAAATTGATTCAAGAGGTTCTCCCTTAAAATTACACTTCGGGTGACATTCGACCCATTTGTCCAAGAGCTATTAGACTATCTTTTTCTATGATATTTGTTTTATCTTTTCCTGTCTGACATATTAGATATAAAGCATGTCCAATGTAGAGTCGTTTAAAGTAATTGGTTCCAAATAGCCAACTCTAGCAAAAAAGTATTATTTTTAATGGGTGCTTACATTATTTCTTTTTTGTTTTCTTTTATTTTTACAGGAATTCTAGATGACTCATTTGCCTTGTCTATGGCTGGACAGTTGCCTTTGTCATCTTTGCTTACCTTAATGGGTGCTTACAGAGAGGAGCCAGAATATACCGTGTTATCCAACTTAATCACAGTAATGACCCGCTACTCTGCTAATATTTCTTTAAAGTACTTTAATTTAAATATGCTTGTCCTTATTCTTGTTTTTTCCCCCACAGATTAGCTCCAAAGTTGCAAGTGTAGTTGCTGATGCTGATAGCACATTGCTGGACAACCTCAAGATATTTTTCATCAACCTTTTCCAGAATTCTGCAGAGTCAGTTTCTTAACTCCTGTATATCTAATATCAAGCCCGTATATAAATAGCTCAAGATATGTTATAGAGTTGGAAAAATAGGTGGGATGGTGATAAGATCGTTTAGCCCATCTAGGATATGTTTTACAAATAACTTATATACGCAGCGGAAATTAAAGAACAATAAGTTATTAAACAAGGTTTTAACCGAACGTTCATGCCTCAATATTATTAGTACGTTACCTAACTGTAACATGGATCCTATGATCCTTGAGGCTACTAATACATATAGACGACTATAACACGTCTATAAACTAACTACTAACTATTACATAAACTAACTATTAGACTCTCATTGGGAGAGATCTAACTATGATGGATGCCTAAAGTACATACCTTAGACCTCCTTTTATAGTATAAGGAGTCAAGGTTTACATGGAAACTAATAATGATAATAATGATAAAATTAATTATCTTTGACCAATTAATAATGATAATAATGATGAAATTAATTATCTTTGACCAATTAGTTATTCAATCATTATCTTTGACCAAATCTTTTAATTCTTATCTTTTGTAGTATTCTTTGACTACAACTTTGGTCCTTCATGTTTCCATCTTGTTTCATTCGTGTTTTGTCTTATCAACTCAAAATATAATTCCCAACAATCTTCCCCTAGTTGATAATGACAAAACCCAATAAGCACGAACTTCCCCTGAAGTTAATATACGAATGAAACGAAACCTCTTCCCCTTTTTGTTATAATCAAGTAGGGGTCTTCAGTAGATATGCAACCTGCAGATGGTTAAACATTTAATCAATAAGCTTCCCCTGAAAGTATGCTAACCATCTCTTGAATCTCGAACTCAGTAGGCTCTATGTAGTGATCACTGATGAAGAAAATAGAGTATAACGAATTTGATGAAGAAGTAGAATCTCCCAAACTTGTGTCTTATATCTTGTACTATCCACGACGTTGAACTCATACTCCTAATGTATAAGCAGACCGCGATCTCTTGACAAAATCCTCATTCTCTATAATGAGACACTGAGCACAATAACGTAACTCCTTCAAGTGATAGCGAATGTGAGCATTGAGCACCTTAAGAAAAATCACACATTCCTAGATTTTGCAAGTCTTCGTCACCATACAAAACAAACAAGTTACCTCCTGCTAAAAGGTATGATAAGAACACGCATCTGTGAAACTCAACTACAACATCAAATAAGCAATATTCAATTTTCTTCGTAATCACCTCTTCAATAAATCCAAAATGAGCCATAAATCAATAAGAATAAACTGTTGTGAATAACAGTTCCATCCGAGATCTAAAACCATCATCATAAATCAATTATACCAAGAAACCCTTGAATAATAACAATACTTGAAGATCGTATTGCATACCAAAAAGGTAGAGAGGACGATCATAAAGATTGTTATAGCAATTTAACTCCAAAACCCCATAAAACTTTTACCACAAATCGGTTTCTTGAAATTTAGGGTTTTAGGGTTTCTTCAAAAACCTTGTAATCCTAGATCGAGAGCCACCAGGCTCTGATACCAATTGATAAGATCGTTTAGCCCATCTAGGATATGTTTTACAAATAACTTATATACGCAGCGGAAATTAAAGAACAATAAGTTATTAAACAAGGTTTTAACCGAACGTTCATGCCTCAATATTATTAGTACGTTACCTAACTGTAACATGGATCCTATGATCCTTGAGGCTACTAATACATATAGACGACTATAACACGTCTATAAACTAACTACTAACTATTACATAAACTAACTATTAGACTCTCATTGGGAGAGATCTAACTATGATGGATGCCTAAAGTACATACCTTAGACCTCCTTTTATAGTATAAGGAGTCAAGGTTTACATGGAAACTAATAATGATAATAATGATAAAATTAATTATCTTTGACCAATTAATAATGATAATAATGATGAAATTAATTATCTTTGACCAATTAGTTATTCAATCATTATCTTTGACCAAATCTTTTAATTCTTATCTTTTGTAGTATTCTTTGACTACAACTTTGGTCCTTCATGTTTCCATCTTGTTTCATTCGTGTTTTGTCTTATCAACTCAAAATATAATTCCCAACAGATGGGTAACAAGTCAAAATAGGTAATTAGATAATATGACTGGTATCTTGTAGTGGCTAAATTGAGTCACATTGGTTTCACCCTAAACACTTTTTGTCCAATTTTTTATTCAGTGCCTCAGATATGGTTAAGGAGGTTTTTTAAATAATAGGAGCTCCTATGCATAAGACATACCTTGGGTGACTTCGATGAATGAAAAAACATTATTCTATGTAGATAAGTGTTATTAGTTACTTTTTATAGTTCTGATAGTAGCGTTTTAGTTGGGAATGTCTACAAACAAAGATTATAGATAGTTGATTCTTATTGCTATTGTCAGAGAGAACTGAATGAGTTGGCATCATCAGGAGAGTCGATTTGCGTCTCAAATAGACGGTTATCAAGAAGAGTTGACATATCTCTTTAATATAGGTCTTTTTCGTGATCGTTGTCATCATTTATTTATGTTTTGTAGGAGGATTGGTTTGGATCCTAAACAAGGGGAAAGCCACTTGGATGCCTTGTTGAGAGGGGAACTTTTTGCTACTTTGGCTGTGTTCGGACACGAAGAAACATTAGAAGAAGCAAGTAAGCGTTTCCAGGCATATTTAGAAGACAGAAACACACATCTTCTTCCACCTGATATAAGAAGGGTAAAATTGTCTTTTCTCATCTTCTGAAACTTCTACATCTACTGTAATATACTAATATATATTCTCAATGTCTTGTTTACTTCTGGCAGGCAGTGTATGTTGCTGTGATGAAGAAGGTGACATCTACAAACAGATCTGGTTTTGAGTCTCTTTTGAAAGTTTACAGGGAGACTGATCTGAGTCAGGAAAAAACTCGTATATTAGGTGATGCTAGTTTTGCTGTAAAGTTATCATCGATTGTATTATTTTGCACTTATGAAGTTATAATATCTTGTTTCGTTATGTTTTTTAGGTGCTCTTGGATCTTGCAGCGATCCTGACATAATTCTTGAAGTCCTTAACTTTTTGCTAACTCCTGAGGTATAGGAAATGGAAAATGCTATTGCTTGCTTAAATTTTAGAGTTAATATGGTTGGTTTGTTTTTTTCTTTTCTGTAAGGTTTGACAATAATATATTGTTTAGGTTCGAAGTCAAGATGTTGTGTTTGGACTGGCTGTTAGCAGAGAGGGACGTGAAGTGGCTTGGAACTGGCTGAAGGTTAGTCAAAATCCGAAGTTCTGTATATTAATTTGTGACATTAAAACTCGACTACTTTAGAATTCATTTTAAAAGTTAAAAGTTCATACGACAGCAATATAAATGAAACAACTGTTAAACGGATTGCTCAAGTGATATTAATTGTAATGCACCAGAAGATGGGGATTTTTTAAGCTTATAGAATAGAAAATCTGTTGAAATAGAACTAATCTCACTAGTGGATTTAAGGTTTTGGTTTAATTATTAAAAGTGATTTTAAATTAGAATATCTCCTTATATAGAGACTAAATTCCACTTTTAGATTTGATGTGTTTGAGTAGCTAGTCTAAGTGCATAATTGGAAAACATGGTGACATTGTATGGCATTTATGAACCTTGCTCATTCTCAACACATGTGGATTTGATATGCAAGGTAAGAAATGTAAATATGTCTAAATGCAATTCATTAGTGATAATTAATGTAAAAAGATATATTCTGTAATCGCCTTTAGTTGCCGTATATACAACCTAACTTTAGGGGGAGTTAAAAAATTTGTAAATATCTAAATTCAATCTATTTTAAGATTCATTTGAAGGTGTTCCAGTTTTAATACTTACAGTTTGGATGGGCCATGTATATGTGATAAGAGTAAAATAATATACAGATAAGTGTATGGTGATTTTTTGTTTGCCGGGAGCTACAACTAAAAGAGTTGTTTCTAGTTAACGATTAGGTCTAAATCCTATATATTTCTAGCTTTATAGTTTTCTCTGTTTTATGTACAGATTATTTTTGAATCTAAGGTGATCATTCTGTATGAAAGCTAGTACACCCAATGAACTACTAGAATTGAATTATAATACTATAGATTGTTTTCCTATTCAAGTCTGCACTTGATACATAAGGCTGCAGCAATCATGTGTATTTAATTGCTCTTCTGCAGAACAACTGGGAGCACATCTCAAATACTTGGGGACGTGGCTTTTTGATCACACGCTTCGTCAGTGCAGTTGTATCACCGGTTTGTCTTCAACTCAAATGTTATATATATATATATAGCTGTATTATATCTTGAAAATCATATTAAAATGTTTGATCTAAGGATTTGATATGAACCGAATCGATTAAAGAGATGAAAGAACGAATAAACAAGATAAATGGTCTATTTTGATGAGATAAACCAACCCCCAATGGTTTATATTAGTGAGATAAACCGACCCCCCAATTGATAACCAAATCAATTACTTTATATTCAACATAATGAAAGTTACATCCCTAATGCCCTATTTATACATAATGAAAGTTACATTCCTAATAAAACTCTAATTCCCAGTCATTATCTAATTAAGACTCACCTAATAAACCAATATTAATACTTACCTAATAATAAATGACGAGAATATAATATGATTCATATCAGGATTTTAATCTAGCATTTTGTTGACTACCTTGCAATGCTTACTACCAAATCAAAAGTTCCTTCACTATGAACTTACACGGGTGAATTAGAGCAATATGGTTTCTTATCTTTCTTGAGTGTATTTCCCCCAAACCAATGTTCCTTTTATTTTACAACCATTTCACCAAGTTCTATCATTTCAGTTTCACCCTTTTTGACCTGCATTTTGTATATAAATGACATGTTGCTTTGCTGTCAATGTTACATTGTGTAAAAATGACATGATATGTTGCTTTGAGGGTCCTGTAAGGTTAAATACAACTGATGCATCAAAATTGCGAATAGAATATGTCATCACGACTCATAAGTCTTCTTTTATTTGTGTAGTTCTCATCTTACGAGAAGGTGAAGGAAGTGGAAGAGTTCTTTGCAAGCCGTGCTAAGCCTTCAATTGCAAGGACATTGAAGCAGAGCATTGAGCGCGTTCAGATTAATGCCAAGTGGGTTGAGACCTGTCAAAATGAGAAAAGCCTTGCAGACTGTCTTCAAGAACTTGCATACAGGAAATACTAGTTTTGCCTCTTTACTTTTCCATGTCTTCTCAATGGCTTTCCGACAACAGTGTTATTTTGTGTAACAGCACATAGATTGTCCTTTGTAACTATAAATAACTACTTTTGAAGCTTTACAAAAGAAACCTCTTTTATTGATAAAGAGTAGCGTCTGTCTCTTATCATGTTAACTCTCTCTTGCCCCCTGCTACTCACAAAAATTCTTCACTATTGGTTTGGTTTTTGCTCTTAAAAAAAGGCCTTCAAGATGGGTCGAAGCTTGAACCAAAATTAAGCTGCAAGTACAAGAAAAAAAAAACAGACGCCATTAAAAATATAGAATCGCATCGAGGGTTTGCATTAAATCTTCTGTCAAGAACTTTTTTGGTGCATGGTCTTAACCATTCAAGTGAGGACAGACTCGAGCTCTACCTGGAGGAGGTTCTCTTGTCCTAGGACATCACCTATTGGACTTGGTGGAGAACTAGGGTAGAAGAGTAGGGTGAATACGTTTAGCGTCACATCGCCCCATGTACTATCAGTTATCTATTGCGCGTAGGCCTACATCTAGCCTTTTAAGAATTCATGCCCGCAATATTTCATGCTTTTTGCTTTTACGAATTATGTTGGTTCGTTTTGCTTTATTTTCTATATATGTTTGAATGTTTTTATCTCGTAGATGGCTTTATAGCTTTTGCGCTTGTATTATTTTTAGGGTTTACATTGATATCATTTCAAAACTTAAAAATTACACCAATACAGCAAAATTTATAATTACGTCAATATCTTTCTAAAATTTAATAATGCACATACATATCCAAATACACAATTTTCACATTTAAACAGATTTAATATTATAAGCTTCTTAATTATATGATATTACATTTTTACCCTTTATCCCTTAATTAAACAAACACAAGTTTTGGAAAAATAACGAAGGGGGTTTTTTTTTCTTGATTTGTCGATCGTGCACGAGAGCCATAAAAATATTCATAAAAAAAATCAATTTACCAAAAAAATCATTTTACCAATGTACTTTCCAAAATTTCCACGTATTATCAAAATGGTGATTTTAGTATCATTATTACCTTCCTAACTTTATATTTTGTGCAAAAGTTACAGACGTTCTCAAATGTTACGTTTTTTAACCGGTTACCAAGGACTAAAACTGACACGTCATCTTTTTTTACTGGTTTTATTGAATTTTGATTATTTTTTCCACATATTATCTCACTATTACACCTAAGAGGGCTGGGTATCATAACGCCGGAGCCGGCGTTATGCTTATGTGGCACGACGTTGGCCGACGTTATGATACCGGAGGCGTTGGCCAGCGAGTTACTCCACCAAGCAACGCCACCATTTTCCTTTATTCTTTCTTTTATTTTTTCTTTTTTAATGGTTTTGAGGTATGTGTATGTGTGTGTGTGTGTGTTTACAGTGTTTGTGTGTGTGTTTATAATGTGTGCAGTGTGTGTTATAAGTAGAGGAGGAAGAAGACAACATGTGGATAAGGAAGAAGACATTGTGTAGATGTGTGGATAAGAGGAAAAAGGTTATCACTTATACTATATGTTAATTTTATACTATTTTGTTTTTTTTATTTTAATTTAATAGATAAAAAATTAGTTTTTGTTTTAAAAAAAGGGTGAATCCCAAAAAGGTAGAGTTATGAGGTGTTATAATAAGGGTGCAAGGTGCACCAGCGGGAAAAAGAAAGGGACAAGCACTTTTTGAGCGGGAAAGAAATAAAACCCACACCCACATTTCGGGAAAAACAAAAAAAAATTATGCACGAGACTTAACTCCCATATGTAAACACATTATCCAAGGAAAGAGATAATATTAGTTTATTTGTTGTATGTGTAGTTTGAGTGGGTATTTTTGTTTTGTGGGTATTTTTAAATGATAAGAAGTAGAAACAAATTAATGGAAGAGAGAGAGAGGGTGCTGCAATGGTTGAAAGAAAGTTGAGAGAAAAGATAAAAGAAAGTGTTAATTGATGATGTAGAGCTGATGTGGCGAAGGATAACCCTTTACCACACCCTCCACTCTAAGAGGAGTATATTGATGTGTTGGTGTTAAAATATTAAAGCTGATGTGGCGCTGAGGTGGCTGCACTTTTTCGATGTTACCGTGTTATGCACCTAGCTCTCTAAGCCTTATAAAAACCACCACTGCCCGAATCTAAATCCCAATTCCTCATCTACTACCACAATAAAAAACCGTATCTTTCTCAAAAATCTTAAATTAAAAACAAAAAAACAACAAAAGAGTATGATCTATGTTCTTTATATCTTCATTTTGATTCTCTCATGCATCTGTCCTTAGATGCAATCAAACGTTATGTTTGTTGTTGCGCATAAATGCTTAACTGGTTCTTTAATCTTGAGGCCTGAAAATGAATCTTCAAACATTAAAGATCAACTGTTATTCTTGATATGGGTGAGCATGGTGGAGTTTCTGGTAAAAACCTATCCGATACCAGGTTTGCGGTTTTTACAAATTGAGAATCCAAACCGCACGGTTTTGGTTTTTTTCTTTGGTTTTTGCGATCATTTGGATTTTAGAGTTTTTTTTTTCAAACTATTTTTTGCGGATAGATTAAAGTAGGTTTTGATATTAATATATTTTATGGATATGTAATGTTTATACCTGGGATTGTAAGAAGTTTGCATATGATTTTTTGTTTTTGGTGATGAAATTGGTTTATAATAAATCTGTTGTTCTTGATGGTGAATCAAGTTTATATTATATTTATTTGTTCTTGATGATGGTAATAAGTTTGGTAGAGAAATGATTTCTAAGATTTTTTTTCGTCCTGTTGATGTTGATGATAATGGAGGAAGAAGATGAAGATGGGTCAGGTGAAAAAGTCAACGAAAGTCAACTCCACGTGGAAAAAAATTGACGTGAAAATTAGGAAAATTACATTTGCAATATTTGCCTGTACCAACCAGTTAGGAAGGTAATAATGATACTAAAATCACCATTTTAGTAATATGTGGAAATTTTAAAAAGTATGTTGGTAAATAATGACTTTAACCCAAATATGAACACATGATAATATTACGATTTAATGAAGATGATTCTCCTACTAGAACAACATTCAAGAGTTTTAATCAAAACATACATAAAGTAACTTATTAGTGCTAAAATTAATTGTTTACAACTTGTTAAAAAGAGGGCAAAAAAGTAATTAAACTTTTAAAATAGTATTCTATATCAGTTTTTATTAATCAAATTAACAATAGGTGGGCGCCCTACCCGCATTCGCTAGGTCGACCCACCGAGTGCATTAAATGCTGCCCGATCCATCACCCAACTCTACCACGATCCAGTCCATACCCATTCTCTCACAGTATCTCTTCTCTCCCATCTTAATATCAACAAACCTTTAACCACGTGGAGGGGGAGCGCTGTGGCATCAACAAAACATTTACCACGCGACATCACACCACACCATAACCAGATCTAATGATAATTTAAGCATATAGATCCTCTATCCTCCTTTCTCTTTCTCTCAGATTCACTGTCTTCATCCCACACCGTTTGACATAACTTTCGTTATCCTGCTATCCATGCCGTTTGACATAGATGGGCGTGTGACGATTGAGATAGGCTTACTGAGCTGTAAAAGGTGATGTTTTGTATTAACTCGGATGTTTTGGTAATTGACTTTATATAAGTCTTAATAAACCGCCAAGGTGCTAAAACTTGCCGTTGTTTATGGTATTTAGGTAATGAGAGTGTGCTTTTGATGGTTTTAAGATTTGGCGTAAACTAATCTTAGCTAAACAAGATACTCTTTATAAAAGTTGTGTTGTTTGGTGTTTGGTGATTGTTACCTTTGCTGGCTCTTTTAACTTATGGGCTTATTATATATTGAAAATGGGCCATGATATATAAGCCACGTCGAATAAGCTCATAAGCTGCTAAATGAGCAGATTATAAAGTAAGGGGATGTATGTTTCCGCTCATATAGACGGCTTACAGCTTATTAGTTTAAAACTAAGCTATAAAAAGTAAGCTTACAAAACATAAGTCCAAAATCAAGTAAGCCATAAGCAGGCTACATAAGCCGAAACAAGCACCCCCTATCTTAATTTATAATGCTGATGTTTGTTGGGTGGACATGAGATACATCTCATATGCGAAATGTGGTAGATAAGACAACTTTTTTAGCTCCTAGAAATGACAATTGTGTCATTTTGTTTAGGCACAGATTAATGGTGCGATTTGTCCATAAAAATTCTACTTATGAGATAAACTTAATAGTGGCAGCAATTGTTAGAGGCTGTGATGACTCTAAGTGGGTTCGGTAAAGATGAGATTCTTCGCACCTTGGCGTGGCGACCTATTGCGGTTGCAGCCATGGCGAGTGTATCCTCTTTATTCGTTTCTTTAATTGTCTGAGCATGGTATAAAATTACATGGTGCTTATGTAGAATATCTTAACACATGTATGATAGGATTCACTTTCGGTTTTAGAGAGGGAAAGAGATGGTTGGATGAACACTTAGAGAGAGAAAGAAAAAAGATAATATTAGCTTAGTGTAATGTGAGAAATGAACAACCAACACCCTCTCCAAGTGTGGAGAGGGTTTATATATGTCATACCAAGGCCGGCCATGGGCCTTTAGTGGGCTTGTCCATGGGCCTTTGGCCCAGTTAGCTTACTAACATAACATTACTAATTACTACGAGCTATGACTACCTATATTGGAAGTGACCGATACTTTTTCGTATTTCTAACAATCTCCCCCTAAGGGAGGTCACTCCAATTTACAAAAATTTAAACTTAGCATACTATGCTTTCACTTCGGTCTTGAGCTCGTAGTCTTTAACTTCAATCATTAACTTGTGATTTGATGTAGTGATCATAGACTTTAGATGTGAGCTTGTTGCTTTATCTTGACTTGAATGTGAGAATGTGATCTTGAACACCTTGAGATCATCAACCAAGCATAATCTCGTTTCACCATCTTGTAAACTTTGCCATCTCGTGAACTTGTGACTTCTGGACCGACATGCTCATACCTTTCTTGATTTGATAATCTTGAAAAGCTTTAATAATGCATCTTTCTTGAATTTCTTTAACTTTAACACTTCGTCGCTTCAAGAAGGACGTACGGTATCAGAGTAGCGGAAGTCTTGAAACATGTACTTGAGCTTTCATGATGTCTTTATATTTGTCGGTTGGGTATGAGCATGTGGCTATGAATCTTGTGAGTCAGCTGGAATCAGGTACCTCCATCACCATCTTTATATATTCCTGAAATAAAACAGTTAGCAATAAAGCGGGGGGACGAATATGGCTTTGTCATTCGCCCGTGTTTGGTTGGAGTAACCTTCGAATCCGTGAGGATCGACCTGTGATCAGGTAGATTCAATTTAAGAAGAATCTCCTTGACAGGATTTCCAGCTGAAGTATCGAATCTTTCTAACACATATGTATCAGATTCATCAAACTTAGCATGTTCTCATTATCAATAATATATAATACGTATATTAAATCGGGCAAATATGATCACCCGGGTCGTTTCCCCAACGATAGTGAAAATTGAAACTCGTTTAAGCTGGATTCTGATTTTGAATAAGAAAAATAGAGATTTGATGATATATTTCTAACTAAAAGAAGCATTAATTAAATAATTGATAATTAAAAACAATTTAACAATTAAACAAATTCGAAAATCAAATAAAACGCGACTATTAAGCAAATGGACTAAAATTTAACCCTAAAAATGTAGACTAAATTTCTAAACCTATGATAAGACAAAAGAAAATTTTAGGAAGAAGAAAAACATTTTTTTTGATTATTTTTTTAATTTATTATGAATTAAAAATCTAATGTTATCTAATTAAATCTTAAAAAATAGCAAATTAAGTACTAAAAATTTGGAAAAATGATTTTTAAGTTGGAAAGTCTAAAATATCATAAAGCAAAGAAAAATATTTTTATCTATTTTTATTATTAAATACTATTTTTAAATTTAAAATAAAAGCTCAAAAATGAAATTTAAGATCTAAAATGTGTAAAAATGATTTTACTGGATGTAAACCTAAAGCTATTTTTTATAAAACTAAAAACTATTTTTTTGTATTTTTCTGAAACACTTTTCTATTTTTTTTATAAGATTTTATCTTTTGAATATTGATTAAAAATAAAATTTAAGCTAGAAAAATCTAAAAAATTCACGGTAAATCCTAAATACTAGCAGGAACACAAGAAAATAAAAAGGGACCAAAAGCTAACGAATAAGGCCCTCTAACGAGCTTATTAGGAGGCTTATTTTAGAAAAGAGAAATGAAATTGTGTACTAGTATTAAATGTGGGGAAGTAACACTGGATGAGCTATTGAAGCAATTGGTTAACACGTTGGGCTTATAACTGAGAGGTCGTGGGTTCGAGTGTGGGCAACCCCTTTTTGCACCTTTTTTGTTCTTTATGAAAAACAAAAGTTTGACTTAAAAGACACAAATCTAGACAACTTTAATTAAAGGGAACATAAGCTGAAACTTAATAATAAGCTCTAAAACAGCTTATCAAAGCTGTTGTTACAGAAACAAGTGAGTTAAGCTCACTTTTGCTTTTTGACTTGTAAAAAGTTGAAATTAAGCTCATTTTGAAAAAAGAAAAAGTGTTCTAGGAAGCTTATGGGTTGCTTAAACTAGATTAAAAAAGAAAATAGAATTTAAATCACTAAATTATAGCTGAATTTAAAGATCAAAATGGCAAACTCAAGAAATAAGCTAAAGTTCACAAAATCCAATTAAGTCAACAAGTCAATAAGCCAATCAGGTTTTATCTTTTTACTAGCTTATCAAACAACTAATAAGTAACCAATTTCAACCTTAAAATCTAGACTTATAAGCTAAAAACAAGAATTTAAAAGCTAATCTTAAAACTGCTACAGTTTATGGTGTTTTTGGCTTTGTGACTTTTTATAAGCAAAATTAAGCTGCAAAATTAAGCTAAAAATGGAAATTAAGCCTTATTTTGTTTTAAGCTATATCTAGACTTAATCAGATCTAATCTTTGATACTAAACCTAGATTTCTAGCTAAAAATTCAAGTAAAAGTGACAGAGTAACTGCTTGTTCCTATGATTGCACTTTGCACAAGTGCAAAGTTATAGTGCAGGTTACCTAAGGGTAAAACTTGCACTAAAACACTCTTAGTGAGTGTTTACAAACTCAATGCAAACACCAACAACAGCTCAAAGAGCTAAGTTCAAAATTAAGCTATAAAATCTAAACTCCTAAGTACCCTAGTGCTGACACTATTAATTAAGCTCAAACTTTTCATTTTTCAAAATCTAACTTGTAAAAACTTCTTACCTAATGTTTTTAAGAGTACTAAAGTGGACTTCAAATAATTTACACAAGTCTTTTTGGACTTTTGAAGTCTAACTAGATTAAACAAACACCCCTTTATTTTATTTGAAGATTTGAGTTAAGCTTAAAATGAGAGAATCATTTAACAAAGAACTATTTACCAGATAACTAACAGCTTTTCACAAATTAAATGACAAAATCTAACTACTAATTAAGTAGAATGAAGATCTAAGAGATTACACTATTTTTTTGTTTTTTATATATGTTTAGGACATAAATGAAGTATAATGATTATACCTTAATTATGTAAAAAAGATGAAAACATATAAACTAATAAGCACTAGTAAAGATAAATAAGCAAACCCCAAAACCCCCCCCCCCCCCCCCCCCCCCCCCCCCCCCCCCCCCCCCCCCCCCCCCCCCCAAAAACAAAAAAAAACCACATTTAACAAATAATTTAAGCAACTAAGCAATTAATAAGCAATCTAAAACTAATAAGAACTAGAGACAAGTAATTAATGAATACTTAAAGATAAAACTTACATAAAAACCTTTAGCTCACAAAGGTCCCAAATAGGCAGCGACAGCTCCCTAGTTTATTAATAAGCTAGGGTATAAGTCTTGGGAGCTTTCCAAAGTTTGCTCCCTCTTACATAGCTTATAAATCCAATTGTTAAAGTTTTTAAGCTGGTTTAAGATATTAAAGAATGATTAAGTCCAATTAAGCTCAATCATGAGCTTAGAGACTCATGAGAGCTGAATAGAGCTTATAAGGGCTTATTGAGCTTGAGCTTAATACTAAATAAGAAAAATGAGAGATTATGAATTATAGAGATTTTGAGAGATTAAAACAATTGAAATTTCATTATAATAAAGCTTGCTTACATTACTTAAAAGAAAAAATATTAAAGATATGAAAACAACATTAAGCTAGGAATTTGAAATTTAAGCTACAACTAAAAAACTACTCTAGGTGTGTGTGTGTGAAGATTGAGACCCTTTTTATAGGCATTTGGTAAGCTTCCAAACCCTCTTGCCTTGCTCTCCAATCTTTAATCTATTCTAAATCTTCTAATCATTGCCAAATGATTAATAGCCGTTTGATCAAATTGTGTGCACTCAAGGATTGCCAAGCTGTCATTCCTTGATGTGACAGCTTGTGCTTCCTTTGTGAGTGAGTTTAGTGCAAAACCCACGTCTTTTGTGTGCTTTACCATTGCTGACGTGTACTTGAGCTTGATCTTGAGCTAATGAATCCCTTGGAAAGACTGATTTAACCCTTGCCTTGCACTTATGAGCTCTTTAATTGACGTCCTTAGCCCTTAATTTGAGAAAGCCCTCTCGTTTTAACCATGGTAAATCGCGAAGAAGATAGGTGAATAGTAAATGGGTTTCGCGCCCTTTTTCGACAGTTAAAACTGTTATAACTTTGAGGGATTTGCAAATATGGCCCTTGTGTTCTCTTTTCCTTTTTCTAGTTATAAAATACTTTTGGAAATTGCAAAACCAGTCCTTGTGGTTTATAAAAAGAAACATGGGTTAGGGATTTGGGCTTATGAATCCGGGCAAGGCCCATTTGGGGTATTTCAGGCCCAATAAGGATGCTAGGGCCCAATAAGAGATGAGAGGCTATTTTTGGACTTTTGAAACTTTGAGGGTTTAAAATGGAATATTGTGGGTTTTGTCTTTTAATGGTTGACTGCTGTTTGACCATTGTTGACTGGATTTGACTGAGGCTTGACTTTTCTGGCTTCGGCTTTGAATCTTTGGCTTCTTTTTGTACTCTTTGATTTCGTAGTCCGTCTTGCCCGTTTTTGGGACTGTTTTCTTATGATTTTTGGATATATCTGTACCTGCACATACAAAACACAAATACAAGCATAATTTTGCTATTTTTGGATGTTTAGGTTTATATGGTTATTTTAGGTTCGATTGGTTATGTGTATTCACACTTATCAATAATTCCCTAACTAAATGATTGGTGTGGTCCTCACGCAATATCACATGTTTTTAACCAAATACCTCGAAAACCTTCCCCAACACTAAATCTTTGGAGAAGTAGCAAAGATTTTTGTTGAGAGAGTTAAGAGTTCACACCCAAGTTTTAAAACACCCGAATTTCCATTTTCAAGATTTTTTTTTATTGCATTTCTTGATAATTAAACTATCTAACTACAAATTTTTTTATGTTGACATAATGTATTGTTTTTCATTACTCATTGGTATCTTTAAGGATCAAGATAAAAGCATATTAAGTGTTTAAAGATAACTTCATCATCCCCGATTTTTCACTTTTCTCAAGCTAAGCTTAAAAAACATGATCATTGTCAATTACATGTTCATGACACTAAACTCTACTCTAATACTAATGTGAGTACTTTAGCGAGCACCGCAAAATCCTACTTTCGTATCTCATGATTTTACTTAGTTTATTACCGAAGGTCTTTAAGACTTTTGTTTCGATACTTATTATTCAAATATAAAGGTAACGGTATAGATCGCATTAATTAGCTCCTTGCCTTTTTCAAAAGATCAAATGTTATCAAGATTAAAGTCCACATCGAAGTAAACCAAAATAGCTTTTATTAGGCTACTTAAGCAAGCACCATTCATTTTCATATACCTAAGGCTCTTTAAGACATGAATGGACCAATTTTTATTTTGCACCATATACCCTTAGGCTCTTTAGGCACAATGTAAGACATAATTAAGCAAATTATTATTCCTTCAGTTCCTTTAGAAGGCTACACATCGGCAAAGCCTACGACAAGATGTAGCAAACATATTCAACTTCGGTAACTTCCTCGTCTTTTAGAAGGATGTTAACATCGGTTGTGAGCCGGCAAGTTACAACAAAATTTTATCAGTCTCCGGATTTATTATTGAATTCTACTTATCAGCCATATACCCTAGGCTCTTTATGAATAAGCAATATTTCTGTATTTGATACATTATAAATATGCCAAATTAAGTATTCCTGATGTGTACTCATCCTAATCTCAAAAGAACTAATGAAAATTCTATTAGCTAATAATTACCAAATAACCATCAACTCTATTTATTAATCATTTATATATTAAAGGTGAAACAAGCTAATGGAGAAAAAGCCACAATTAACACTTTTGAGTTTGAAGGAAATCCATCTATTCTAGTTTAATGTCATGACTTTAAAATACATTAATCATTGCGTTATTCTTCGCAATTTAAATTATCTAATAAGAGATTCGCGAACACTTAGCCATATAAAATCCAACTCGGCATATTTAAAATCTACTTGAGATTAGCACAAGTCTTCATTTACTAATGATTCAAGTCTAGCATGTTCTAAAAGTCTACATGAGACTAGCACAAACTATCATCATTAATTGTTAAGGGAGAAAGCTAGAACTTACAGTAGTATGGGTCAAAAATTACTTCTTATTCTTACCAACGGAAAACCTACATTTGAGTCTTAACATTTTTTTATTTTTTTTTTATATATGACAATTAAGAACTTAAAACTTTAAAATTTTTGCTATTTTTGTGGGGAATACGGGTCGTGAGAATCAAAGACAATAAGCAAGCCCATCAGATCGATAGATTCCCCTTCCCCAAACTAAAACGAAACATTGTCCTCAATGTTTAAAGTCGGGTCTATACGTTAAATCTAGCCGTTTATGATGTTTGCAAAGATAAAACGGTAATTGATTATGATGAAAGACTATCGGATCTACGCAAAAAAATTTACACAAAGGATGAAAAGCTCGAGTTAGAACGGGGACAAATCAATCGGGTCACGAGAGGCTTTCAAAAATTGTTGGTTCGATACTACAAAGTCACAAAAACAAGCAAAAAACATCGAGTAAAATCGGAAAGAGTACAAAGCCTCTCTCAACTCAACAACATTAGTTTAAGAAAATAGAAAGAAAATAGAAAAGATAAGCATGGGGTGAACTCCCATGAAGCGGCTTTGTTTTATCACCGAGTCAGCAAGCTCGACTCGATCACTGAATTTAGTTGTTCTCCCCCTAGGGGAAAGTCTGGAGATTCCGGGATATCATTTGGTGGTGTATTCCCTCCATTAGCAGTGCTTCAGAAGGTGGCATTGATTTGAAATAAAGAACATCGACTGGAGACAAATTAGCAGTGCCCTAAGGATAAACTTCGGTGATTGTGAAAGGTCCGGACCATGGGATTTGAGCTTTCCCAGAGAGAAAATCTTTAATCGGGAGTTAAAAAGCAAGACTTGATCCCAACATGAAGATTGTTCTCTTATCTTTGAATCGTGGAGTTTCATTTGCCTTCTCCTTGTGATTAGCGAATATCTCATAAGATTGATAAGGATGTCACTAAGTTCATTGTGTTGAAGCTTTTCGATGATCACCGCGTCTTTAAATCGAAGTGGGCAGCTTAGAAGCCCAATATGCTTTGTGTTCTAGTTCAATGGTAAATGACACGCTTTTCCAATAGTCCAAACTTGTATGAGTACATCCAATTAGAAGTCTTGTAAGCGGTTCCTAAAAGCCATAATGCATCATTAGGTTTGTCGGACATGTGGCACGGTTTTCTCCTACCTTTCTCTCCAAAATTCTTTTAAGACCTCAGAATTCTTGACCTTAACTTGACCACCGTTTGTGGGTGGTAAGGAGTCGAAAGACGATGGGTGACACCATATTTTGACATGACTTTTGCAAACTTATCGTTACAAAAATGGGTCCCTCGATCGCTTATGATTGCTCTAGGAGCACCGAATCGGGAGAAAAGGGATTTTAAAAACTTGACAACTACTCTAGCATCGATGGTGGGGTGCACTTCGCTTAAACCCATTTGGAAAGATAATTAGAAGGATAGTAGATTATATTTTGTTACCTCTAGACGACGGGAAAAGGTCCCATAAAATCGATACCGCATACATCTTATTTTTCACAAATTGGATTGCTTTTTGAGGCATTCAATACACGTTGAGAGATTTTGCCTTGTCTTTGACACTGCTTCACCAAAGATTTGACAATTAGTAAGCATCCTTATAATCGTAGGCAATAAAGAAACACTGCATCAAAATACTTTCCCGAAGGCTGTGATCATTAGCCAATTGTTGGGCCCCCGGGGGTCCTTCTGGAAGCCTTTGAGAATTTCAAGAGCTTCTTGGCCAAATACACATCTACGGATGATTTGATCCGCACATGTACGAAAGAGATAGGGATCATCCCAAAAG
This sequence comes from Tanacetum coccineum, assembly GCA_026074375.1. Lineage (NCBI taxonomy): Eukaryota > Viridiplantae > Streptophyta > Magnoliopsida > Asterales > Asteraceae > Tanacetum > Tanacetum coccineum. The sequence goes on along the minus strand of BQNB010001867.1, from coordinate 68,688 downwards.
TAATGCTTTATATCCTTAAAAAACTTCCTCTTTTGTTGGCTCGTCATTCCTTTGATTAGAAAATTCCCCGCGTTAGATATTTGTTATCGGCAAACCACGGGGTATTTTGATCATCATGAGAAGTCACCATATTTAAAGTTTCAAGAGGAAAAGTTTCATTAATCTCTTTAGGATCAAAAACATCTTCTCATAAGACGAGAGAGGTGATGAGCTGCATAGTTTTCAGCTCCCTTGGTATCGATAACTTTGAAATCAAATTCCTGAAGAAGTAAGACCCATCGTAGCAATCGTGCTTTGGCGTCTTTCTTGTTAAAAAGATATTTCAATGCGGAGTGGTCTGTGTAAACAACACTCTTGTTCATGATTAGATATGATCGAAACTTCTCAAACGCGTAAACAACTGCTAGCATTTCTTTTTCCGTTGTTGTGTAGTTTGATTCTGCTTCAGTCATTGTCTTACTTGCATAATGAATTGGTCGAAAATGCTTCTCAATCCTTTGTCCTAGAACCGCACCAATTGCATAATCACTTGCATCGCACATGATTTCAAAAGGTTGGTCCCAATTTGGAGCAATTAGAATTGGAGCTTCGGTTAACTTCTTTTTCAATGTTTGAAAGGCAAGAATGCAATCTTTCGAAAAAATGAAAGGAGTGTTCTTCTCTAAGAGATGGGTCATGGGTCGAGAGATTTTGGAAAAGTCTTTGATAAATCTTTGATAGAATCCAGCATGCCCGAGAAAACTTCTGATTCCTTTAACGGTTGTCGGATGAGGAAGCTTAGAAATTACATCAACTTTGGCCTTATCGACTTCAATTCCTTTTCTAGAGATCTTATGTCCTAAAACAATGCCTTCTTTAACCATGAAATGGCTCTTTTCCCAATTTAGTGCTAATTTGGTGTCTTCACACCGTTTGAGCATTTTGTCTAAATTAGCAAGGCATGAGGAAAAAGAATCTCTGAAAACTGAAAAATCGTCCATAAAAACTTCCATCGTTTTTTCTATCATGTCGTGAAAAATGGCCATCATACAACGTTGAAAAGTTCCGGGTGCATTGCACAAACCGAATGGCATACGACGGTACGCGAAAGTTCCGTATGGGCACGTGAAAGTAGTTTTCTCTTGATCTTTAGGATCAATTGGGATTTGAAAATACCCTGAAAATCCATCTAAGAAATAATAAAATTCGTTGCCGGCTAAACGCTCTAACATTTGGTCCATGAATGGTAACGGAAAATGGTCTTTACAAGTTGCTTCGTTCAACTTTCGATAGTCGATGCAAACTCTCCATCCCGTGACTAATCTTGTAGGCACCAATTCATTTTCTTCGTTCTTGACAACGGTCATACCACCTTTTTTAGGAACACAATGGACCGGACTAACCCATGGACTATCCGAGATCGGATAAATCAATCCCGCGTCAAGAAGTTTTTCTACTTCTTTCTTGATGACGTCGTGGATTTTAGGGTTAACCCTCCTTTGATGTTGGACTGAAGGTTCGTAATCATCTTCTAAAAGGATTTTGTGAGAGCAAAACTCTGGATCTATGCCTCGGATATCAGAAAGTTTCCAAGCAATTGCTTGTTTTCGGTTTTTCAGAACGTTAATGAGTGAGGTCTTTTCATCTTGGCTCAAATCTTTTGAAATTATGACTGGAAGCTTGTTATTTTCCTCTAAAAACGCATACTCGAGATGCGGAGGTAACTCTTTAAGTTCGACTTCGGGAATTTCAACTTTTGGTTCATAAGAAGTAGCATATTCGAGTGAAGACTTCTGTGGTTCAACAACTTTAAGATCTTTTTGAATTCCGGGTGAGTAATCTCCTTGGTTTGGGTGAGGTAATGGATCATTGTTGAGAAGTGCCTCGAGAATGAGAATGTCACCCTCGGGATCATAGTACGTAGCATTGAAAACTGGTGAAACTGGTTCATCATCGATTGCTATAAAAGCATCGGCTTCCTCAAAGAGTAGAAAATCGCTTTCATCAAACGGAGTAAGCGTTGGAGATGAAGTGGAAACAATCGGATCGTAGTACGGAGAAGGATTGTTGTAAGCAACGGAATCAGAAAATCCAAGTACTTCTTGTGAATAAATTTCACAAGTGACATCGATTAGATCAACCTTCTTCAATGATTCGAGATTGTTGTATGAAATGGAAGGTGCATCACCACATTTAAGGGTTAACGATTGATCATCATTCCTAAGAGTAATCTCTCCTTCGTAAACATCGATTAAAGCATGAGCCGTCCTAAGAAAGGGTCGCCCGAGTATCAACGGTACTCGAGGATCGGCTATAAAATCAAGAACAACAAAGTCGGCGGGAAAGTAAAACTTCCCTACTTTGACAAAAACATTTTCGGCTACACCGGTTGGTTTGGAAATTGTACGGTCGGCTAATTCTAATACCATTTTTGTTTCAGTTAGGCCCGGGAGTTGAAGCTTTTTCCAAATGGATAAAGGCATGAGATTGATACTAGCACCTAAATCGGCAAGGGCTAAGTAACTATCGAACTCCGAAAAATCACATGGAATGAGAAATCGACCGGGGTCACCTAGCTTTTCTGGAAGCTTTTTTAGGACAACCGCACTACAATTTTCATTCAACGGCGTTTTGGTCAACTCAATTAACTTGTCTTTGTTATTAAGCATCTTTTTAAACATTGACGCAAACTTTGGCATATGGATGAGAGCATCCGCAAAACTAATCTCAAAATGAAGGTTTCGAAAGATTTCCATAAACTTTGAAGAAAGAATGTCATCTTTTTCACGAATCTTTTGTTTGTTGAGTCTCGACGGGTAAGGCAAATTAGGTTTGGCTTTGTTAGCAACGAAAGAAGGTTCTTCGATTGGTTCTTTGTCTTTGGTTTGTTCTTGGACCAATGGAGGAGGTTGGATGTCTTCGGTGCTCGGTAGCTCCGTATCCTTTGTCACCTCACTTTCCTTTTCCACCACCGGCGGTGGAATCGGAGGTCCATCGTATGAAACACCACTACGAGTCGTAATTGCCTTGGCTTCGTTCCTTGGGTTTGGAATGGTATTGCTTGGTAAAGTACTTGAACTTGAAGGTTGATTGGTGTGATAGCTTTGCATGAAACTGAGCATCATCTTTTGAAAATCATCTTGTTTCTTTTGAGAATCATTGTAAACTCTTTGAAAATCATTTTGGTTTCTTTGAAAATTATCCAACTTCATTTGTAAGTTATTCATGTTTGCATCATTTGCTTTAGCATAACTTTCAAAATCTGTTTTAGACACTCCTTGAATTTGTGAAACGGGAGGTAAAGCTTGATTAACCAAAGGTTGATTTGTTGGTGGTTGGTATGGTGGTGCTTGGTAAACTTGATTTTGGTTGTTTTGACGGTTTTGATTAAAATTTCCTCCACGGTTTTGGTTGAAATTAGAATTGGTTCCTTGATATCGGTTTTTTTGTTTTGACATTACGGTTGATTGAAACCGGTGTCTCAGTTGACTTTGCCAAATTGGAAGGTTGGTTTTCTTTGGAGAAAAATTGCCAACGTACGTTTTTGTTGAAATTGTTGGATATTGTCATGAAAAACGGGAAAATCGTTTCCACCTCGCAGTTAACGGACAATGGTTAAAATTGTGATTCGATCCACAAGTAACACATACTTCCCTCAAACCGCTTTGACGGATGCGGGAGTAGTACAACGAAAGCTTTCATGTTCATCTCATCATTTGTTTTCATCGATGATAGTCCATGTTTATCCTCTAAGATAAGCGCTATTTGTTTGCAATATCGAAAGAATATTAGAAGGTAAGAATTAAGAAATAGGACATCCGTCTCACTCTTAATCATAGCAAGACTCCTTGAGTATACGAACATTGACTTGCTTTCAATAATCGCTAATCCTTCTTGAGGCATCTTGTCTAAAAAATTGCCACCCGCGGCGGAATCTAAGGCATCTTGATCGTTGGAATTCAAGAATTTGTAAAAAGTATCGAGTTGTGTATCCGACAAGCCATGGTGAGACATTGACGAAGGAGTCCTTTAAACGTTCCATGCTATCATTAAAGTTTCGTTTTGGTTCTTGAAAAAAATTGGTGATTTTGTTTCGGAGGTAAGTTGTTTTTGATGGTGGAAAGAATTGGTTTATGAATTTTGAAACAAGGTCGTCCCATGTGAGAATTGATCTAGGAGGTTCCTTGTCTACACAATAACCAAAACTCGGCTTCACCGTCTATGAGAGAACGGAAAAAGCAAAAGCTTAATCGCAGTAGTTGCGGAAACAACTTCGGGAAGTCTAAACGGCGCTTGTAGTGACCTTTGTTTAAAAAATCGAAGGTGATTGTGAGGATCTTGTCTACCCGTAAAACTTAATTGCTATTGCACAAAGATTAATTAACGGTAGTTTTAAGCTCAGAAAATTGGTTAGCATTACTCGGTGGACCAACTATTAGCATCATCATTAACCTCTCGATGGTGCTTGTAACATATGGGCCATGGTACGCTTGTCCGGCCATTGCCACACTAACGATTTGATGGACAATTGTTTTCTTCTAATCAAATTTTCAACAACAACCGGAAGAGTTTGTTGTTGAACGACTTCGCGATTGCGAACGGTGCGCTCATAAAAAAAAAAACTAAAAATCAAAAAGCTAAACATTTACACTAATTTTATCTTTTTTGAATTTTTAATATCTTTTATTCAACAACAAATTTTTCAAACAACAGGCGTACACGAAAGAGACTTAAACCAAATAATCAACACTTCACGGTAACTCTCAAAAATTGCTTTCAAGGTGAGCCGTAACATCGTAGAGCACAAAATGGCAAGTGTTAAATCTTTGATTACGATTTGGGAACAATTGCAAGTTCACCGGAAATTGAAATGATAATATCTCAATAGAAGATATTATTTGTTGGTGTTCGATTACCAACTTTGTTTATTTTATTTTCTTTTTTTAAAAGGACAATTTTTTATATTTTTGATTTTTTTATCTTTTTTTTTATCTTTTACTTATACTAAAAAGAAAAGGAAAATATTTTTTACTTTTATATTTTTTGATTTTTTTGGATTTTTGAATTTTAAAATAAAAATGAAACTTTCGAGGACGAAAGGATCTTCAAACCAAATCAACAAACACAAAACGTAGGAATCTTAAACACTAGTCCCCGGCAACGGCGCCAAAAACTTGATAGCAGTTTTATATACCTAAAATATACTATAAAATAATATTCCACAAGAGCAATTAAGAAAATTACCAAGTTACCCTTGATAAAATTCACTCTTAAAAATATATATAATATGTATATTAAACCGGGCAAATATGATCACCCGGGTAGTTTCCCCAACGACTAGTGAAATTGAATCCTCGTTTAAGTCCAGATTATGATTTGAATGAGCAAATGGATGATTTGATAATCTAAAGCAACAATTAAAATGGACAATTAAAAACAATTAAAAAAATTAAACTAATACGGGGAAACAATGAATTAAACGCGACAATTAAGCAAGTAAACTAAATTTTACTCCTAAAAATGTAAACTAAATTTCTAAACCTAAGATAGGACAAAAGAAAATTTTAGGAAAAAGAAAAACATTTTTTTGATTATTTTTGAATTTATTATGAATTAAAAACTAATTTAATCTAATTAAATCTTAAAAAATAGCAAATTAAGTACTAAAAATTTGGAAAAATGATTTTTAAGCTTAGAAAAGTCTAAAATATTATAAAAGCAAAGAAAACTATTTTTAACTATTTTTATTATTAAAATCCTATTTTTAAAATTTAAAATAAAAGCTCAAAAATGAAATTTAAGATCTAAAAAGTGTAAAAATGATTTTACTGGATGTAAACCTAAAGCTATTTTTTATAAAACTAAAAACTATTTTTTTGTATTTTTCTGAAACTTTTTTCTATTTTTTATTGATTTTATAAGATTTTAACTTTCGAAAATTGATTAAAAATAAAATTTAAGCTAGAAAAATCTAAAAAATTCAGGGTAAATCCTAAACACTAGCAGGAACACAAGAAAAATAAGAAAAACCAAATTGCTTAACGAATAAGCCCTCAAATGAGCTTATAAGGCTACGGCTTATTAATAAAAAGGAAAATGAAAACGTGTACTAGTATTAGATTGTGAGAGATATGAATGGATGAGCTATTGAAGCAAACTGGTTAAGGCGTATGTGTTGTGTGTGGGAGGTCGTGGGTTCGAGTGTGGGCAACCCCTTTTTGCTATTTTTTTTATTTTTTTGACTTTTAAGAAAAACTAAATACTAGAACTTAAAAAGGACACTAAAATAAGCTATTTTAATAAAAGGGACTTAAGCTAAAACTAACTAATAAGCTCTAAAACAGCTTATCAAAGCTGCTGTCACAGAAAGTGGTGTTTTGACTATGGTTTACTAAAACAGCTCTAAAAAGCTCAAATTAAGCTTAATTTGAAAAAGAAAAAGTGTTCTAGATAGCTTATGATTTGCTTAATCTAAAAATGAAAAGAAAATAGAGCTTAAAGTACTAAAAGACCACTGAAAGTTATGATGAAAGTGACATACTCAGGAAACTAATCAATAAGCTCAAAACCAAAATAAGCTCAAATGATCAAAAAGCAAAGACAGCAAATGAGCATTTGTAAACTTGACAAACAACTTATAAGCAACTAATTTAAGCAATAAAACCTACTACTTCAAGCTAGAATCTAAAATTTAAAAGCTAAATTCTATTGCTAACTGTTTTTGGCTTTTTGACTTTTTGTGACTTTGACAGCTAAATTAAACTAGGTAAATAAGCTAGAAAATGCAATTTAAGACTTAATCTATAATAAGCTATAACTAAACCAAATCCTACTTAAATTTTAGAACCTAAGACCTATTTTTACTTAACTAAGAACTAAGCTAAAAGTAACAGTACTAACTTTTTGTTAGTACTGGTGCACTTTGCACAAGTGCAAACTAAGTAGTGCAGGTTACCTAAGGGTAAACCTGCACTTAGACACACTCAAATAGAGTGTACAAATAAAAGGCAAGCAAGATCTAAGCCTTTGAGGGCTTAGATCAAATTTTCACAAGCTAGAGGTCTAAGACAAAATGCCCTGGTGCAGGAATACAAAATAATCCATAACTTTTTTATATTCTGAAAAACTAACTTTAAAAACTCTATTCCTACTGATTATTATTGAAATCCAAGCTAACTTGAATGAAATGCTCAAAACCTTTTGACTATATGAGGTCAAACTTACTTATGCCAAACACCCCTTTAAAGTGATGACAGGCCTAGAAATGCTCTTAAATTGAAAACTAATTAAGAAAACTTGATTACCAGACATTAACTAGCTTAATTCAACCTTACTTAACACAAATTAACAACTACTTTAAGCTAGAATTAAGATCTATTTTATAACTCCTTATTTTTGGATTTTTATGGTTTAATGACAATCTATATAGAAAACTATGATCTAACTTATTAAAAGCAAAAACAGATAAACTAACATGATTATTAAGCTAGAATAAACACAAATAAGCACTAATAAGCAAATTAAATAAGCAAATAAGCAGATCTAAGTTTAGAAAGTAAATAAACTAATTATTAAAGCAAGAAATTGAAGAGAAACTTACAAGGCTCCTCTAGCTAAACAAGAGGACCATTTAAGGCAGCTACAAGCTCCCTAGCTTATTAATAAGCTAGGGTATAAGTCCTTGGGGATCCTTCCCTTTTAGATCCCCCTTCCATAAGCTCAAATCCAATGAATTCCATGGTAAATGTAAGTTACACTGTTTTAAGGTTTAGAAAGGATTAATTCTGAATTGATTAAGCTCTATTTCAGCTTATAGACTAAAAGAGCTTATGAGTAGCTTATGGCTATTTAGCTTAACAGTTTAAGGTAAAATAAGAGCTTATTAAGTAAATAAGAGAGCTTAAAAGAGATTAAAAACTACTGAATTCATTAATAGAAAACTTGATTACAATATTTAAAAGGAAATTACAAGATTTAAAGTAAAATTAAGCTAAAAATGAAATTAAGCTAAAATCTATCCTAAAAGCTACGTCCCTTTGTGTGTGAAGAGTGAGGCCCTATTTATAGGTGCTGAAAGAAGCTTCTAGGATGCCTTGCCTTGCTCTTCAATCCTTCAATCTTCACCACTCATTGTCATAATCATTAGATCAAAGATTTGAGCCGTTGGATCAATAACACACTCACACGGATTGCCAAGCTGTCATTCTTTGATGTGACAGCTTGTGCTAGTTGTGTGAGTGTGTTTAGTGCAAAAACCCACACCCCTTGTGCTTTCACCATTGCTGACGTGGCCTCCTCATGAGAGTGAGCTAGTGAATCCCTTGGAAAGACTGATTTGACCCTTGCCTTGTACTTTTGAGCTCTTTAATTGACGTTCTTAGCCCTTAATTTGAGAAAACCCTCTCATTTTATCCATGGTAAATAGCGAAGAAGAAGATGAACAGTAACTAGGGCTTTGGCGCATTTTTTATAACTGAAAACGGGGTAAAAACAGTTTAAACTTTGGCCTTATGTCATTTTTAGTCCCTTTCTTTTGTTTTCTCATTTCTAGTTATAAAACAGCTTTCGGAAATTGCAAAACTAGCCCTTGTGGTTTATTAAAAAGAGAAATGGGCTAGTAACTTGGGCTTTGATTGGGCTTTTGGGATCCGGATAGGGTTTCCTAGGTTTTTAGAGGCCCATTAAGCTTTCCTGGGCCCAATAAGGGAGGAGGGGACATTTTTGGACTTTTGTGAGAGTTGAGGGACCAAAGTGAAATATTTTGAGGATTTGTCCTTTTGTGTTTGACTTAGTTTGACCATCTTTGACTGACTTTGACTTTTCTTGGTTGATTTTGACTGAGGCTTGACTTTTTTGGTTTCGGCTTTATACTCTACTGATTCTCGTGTCCGTGCTTGCCTGTTTTTGACTGTTTTCTTGTAATTTTTGATTTATCCGCACCTGCACACACAAAACATAAATACAAGCATATTTTTGCCATTTTTGGTCTGTTTTGGGTTTATTTGGGTTATTTTAGGTACAAACGGATATGTGTATTCTACACTTATCACTATCAATCATCTAAACACTCTCAATTAGATACTGATGTTGTTAGCTCATCTCGCTCTTGTGCAAAAGTAACAACCAGACTCATACACAATATAAGATATACATGATGAATCCTTTATTAAAAACACAAGGTTTCCATCCATGTATTAAATTATCTCAAGTGAAATATATCATTTAAGACTTGCTTCAATTATGTATTGCATTGTGTTGGACTTAATTTCCGCATATGTTTATTTTATTAAACATTTATTCCAAGGTCGTTTGTTTTATTTCCTAAACTCCCAAGTGAAATGCCATTCCAATCTCAAGGATTAATATCTAGCTTAGATGGAATGATGCTTTTATTATGTTACACAACATATGAATTTTAAGAAAAAAACGTGGGGTGCTCACACTTGATGTCAGGTGTACTCAGGAGTTATCTTAATTTAATCAAAATCATATTGTAATTAAACTTAAGATTTCAGCTCCTAGATGTATGATCCAATCCATACTTGGATTCTATTATCTTGTATACTTTATAAAGATTGTTTTAAACTCACAACCTTTTGATTAGCAAAGGTAATCATAAAGAAAAGAGTTATAAAACTTAATTGACATATTGCACATATAGACTCATAACCCCTTTTGATTACATTTCATCCTCGCAAAGGTAATTATTAAAAAAAGAGTTATGATCCTTAATTCGCCATATGTCAGATTCAAGAAACGCTGTATGATAATTAGTTATCTTTATATAATTAATGCGTGTAGAAAAGAAAGATTTAATCATAGTCAATTGCTTGAGTAAGATTAAAAACTCTTATCATCAGTCAGGCATTAATATGTATACAATCTTGTCCTTATGAGCCTTTCTTCAAAAGAAACTCATTCTCACCTCACATTTTACTGTTTGGTGAAAGATCAATCAATCTCAAAACATTGATTGTCTTTTAAGGACTGCATCTTATCATTCATAGTTCTAAGATATTTATCAGATCCAAGATGTGATAATTCATCTTATTAGTTAACAGGTTTATTATGACCCTCTAACTTATATTCCTCAGCATTGATATAAAAATATCACTCCATTGATGAGGCATCCTTACGGATTTATGAATGAGAGTTACATTATACTTTGGTTCGACATTTTCATGCTAAACCTTAGTATGACATCAATAAGTGAATTCAGAAGGTTATGTATTTTGTTCTTGAATATTTTCAAGATTTATAGATACTCCCACTTACTTTTGTAAGAAGAGATACTTCTCTAAATACTAAGTATTTAAGCAACAATAAATTGTTCTTAAACAGGACAACAAAATACATTTTTCAGTTATCATCTCTAGTTTGTTAATAATATGCTTCATAAGATATTAACAAATTTCAGAACTTTAATCAAGACATAATGGGATTCATCCTAATTCGTAAATAGATAATGTTTGAATACCTTCTAGATTGAAACTATATTGAGTGTATCCATGATACACACAACATTCTAACCTTGATCGATTTGGAGGTAGAGCCATTTAAGTTATCAGAAATCAAACAATATGAATATAGTTTGTTTCAACACATTAGACATACCATAATAATATGGTATTCTATGAATATTCTATGAATATTTGAATTGTGAGACTCCATCAGAATTCCCTAGATATCTTAATTCTCTTTGGATTAAATACTCACCAATTGGGTCGAACCAAATTGAATACAAAGTATTTTAAAACCAAGTGCATGCTATAACGTATATTTCTTGGATAGTTCAAAACTTTTATGTTCATGTGTTTACTAGAAAACATAATGTGTCAAGTATACATTATAAGTTTTTAAATAATTCAAGGACCTCATGTTTATGTGGTAACAAGAAGACATAACAATTTTACTACTTACTTTATGTTATTAGTCATTGATAAATTCAAAGACTTTATAATTATGTCTTAACTAGAACATAATTATTCTAACTAAAGTAATTATGAACGCAAACTATTGAGTTCAATAGGAATTTCAAGTTAATTTCATACTTCATAATTATGATTATATAATCGAACCATAATTATATTGACTAAAACATGTAGTCAATGTACTTAAGTAGCTTTATATTATATCTTGACACTTAAATGTAATAGGGAAACAAACATCGTGTGTGTTTAAGTCCTAGTAGATTTATTAGCTTTCTTACCTTGCGGTCAAGAGAAACCAATATTCATATTGTTATATTTTATTCCATGCACACACTTAAGATTTCTCCCACTTATGTACGGGACAACATTATTTAATATGATACGACACGCGCTCGAAAGTACAAACAATATGATAGTGTCATAGATATTACAAGTAGATTTCGAACCATAACGTTTAATAAGGAATTATGGATTATTATTCTATAGATAACGTTTTGGAAAGCAACATCAGAAAGGCAACTAGTTATCTAATAAAATAAAATGCAATCTTCCTTTAAACTATGGTTGTTCATATTCGGAAAGTAATGAATTATTTCAAATCAAGCTAGAAATAATAAGGGAAACTAATCAAAGAAATAAATCTTGTAGCTCCCACTGAACTTGACAACATTACATGAATGTATTTTCAGTAATAAAACGCAAAACTCCTACTGGATTTGTCAACATTGTAAGTGTTACATCACCAATAGATAGCACCTAGCGATTTATTTACTTTCTACTCTCTTAGAATGCCTACAAGTAGCAATGTACTTAGGTATTGAACAGAGTATATGAAGTTCTACTTATGTAGATGAGGGACTAGCCATTCATGCTTTCATTAACTTGAACATTTAGCATGCAATTCCTCCTTAATCGATCTGCCTACTCACAAGGGTGTTTAGCACTATAAGGAATGAAATGAGTCCAAAAAAATATGCCTAGAAGACCTGCTAGTAATTTTCTTTACTCATTGCGGTTTAAACTCATACATCGTGACAAGTGCAAGATGTCATTATTTTGGTAGCTATAGACAAAATATACTCTAATATTTATCTTTCAAAGATTTCATAACCGGAAAAGGGTAATGAAAGATTTAAAGTGAGTTTAAATATATTAAGGAAAAAATTCAATTATAACCCTATCTTATTCTTGTCTACCAATGAGAAGAGATAGGATTAAGTCTCACTCTTCTTACCAGGAAAAGAGACTATGTTTGTCTTCTTAAGAAAACAAACTTTCGTTTACGAATTATGTTGCAATAACACAATTAATCAGAACATAGAAAGTTCAATTTTAGTATTTTTGATAATTAAATTCTTAAAAGAATTAACTACCCAATTAATTACTAATAAGACTAAGATCCAACTTGACCTCCCACTTATTACCGAAGGTCTGACCAGCGAATAAAGAATGAGGCAAGAGGTAAGCGACGAGCGTTAATTGCATTATTAATGCAACTCTTAGATTTATGAGACACATGACTTTAGTAAATCATATAGTAATGTCATGTATATCTTTTGTCTCATCTTAAGCCTCGAGTCCGAGGTCTGACCAGGTAACTCGATTTAAGTCAACCAAAAAAGAACTTGCAAAAATTGACCTGAGGTCTGACCAGAGAGAAATTTCTTGCCATGGGTTGGAATGACTCTGAGGTCTGACCAGAGAAGCCAAACCAAATGCACGTGTTCTTAGTTTGGTTGTCACAGACTTAAAATTTCATATAGGGGTATACACATAAGTTTTATTAAAAAAAATATGTAACAAAATCGTGTACAAAGAAGCATGCAAAACATCTTTGTAGCACAAGTTAAGAAAATGTTTTGTTAACTTTTAATATTAAAAACCTTTTTATACGACATTGTAGTGATCATTTATGTTCTCGGTAACTCCAATCAAACGCACAAAGAAACGGAGAAATAGGTCAGCGCGAAGCTTATTAAAAACCTTAATTCTTTAGGAATGTTCGCCTTAAACTTCTCTTATAGTTTGCTCTAGTGGATTAGCCGTACTTCCCATAGATCCATAATGTCCAGTTTTTTAAATCAAGAAAACAGGTTTCATAATTTAATGTCTAGTTAATTTTCTCAAAAAACAAGTTTTACATGAAACAAATAGCCGGTCACATTGAACATCTTATTCAGGCGTGTAATTACTATATCATATTTACATCATCTTTCACTTTAAGTATTAGTCCATATTTTATTTGTTTAGACGTGTAACAAGGAATCAAGTAAACAAATAAGCACATTAAACAGACTAAAACTAAAGATGACAATAGTAAACATGTAAAATCCGAGTTCTCTTGCAAGTCTTCCCCAATTAGAGAACCATAAAACCCTCACTAGGTTTTCATCTATGTGCCTAGATCGCCTCATTCATCACAAAAAGTGATTAAGTAACTCTTATGGCCGAAAAAAGGAAACAAAAGCAAACTAAATATTTAAAAGATCTAGTTTCCAAAATAAAAGATTTATTACCATAAATAAAAATCAAGATCTTTTAGATATATAGTGTGATTTACATTCTAAAATAATCATTAATTAAAAAGGAAACAAATCGACTAAATTAATAATTTAATTTTAATTCCTTTTTAACCTATATTAACAATTAATAATTTTCAAGATTTAGATCTACCATATTTTATTAATTATGGCAAGGATTTGCATAATCTTTGCCATATTTTACTAGTAAAACAAAAATAAAATACTAACGCAACAGATCAAGCATATGTTTTAACATTAGGCGTGTAAACTAGGCGTGAATATTAAAACTAAAAGTGTAACCCATAATGCAAAAACGAGTTGGCTCGTGATGCCACTGTTGGGATTTTACAAACTAGTTAACCAATTTAACTACGAGTACGCAGTGGAATGGATCTAGTTTTAGCATATAGATTAACACACAAATTAAACAAGTAAAATACTAACCTTTTGTTTATTGATAAAAAACAATAAACGATATAGATCTTGATCTTGAAAACATAGTGGTTAAATTACCACGTCTACAGTTGCTCACACAATCACATCAACAGAATACCCCAAGCTGTCTAGACTTGACTTCTCGAACCAAACACGGCGTGTCAAACTGATTACTAAACACACCCTTGTGAGTCCCTGAGCTAATCGAAAACCAAGCAAAAAACCCTAATTAGGGTTTCCACCGAAAACCAAATAAACCCTAATTCGGTTAGGGTTTAAACCGAACCGAAAAACCCCTAAAGTGGATTTTATGTATTGTCGAGCTAGGAAGAACACCAATCAAACACCGTGTATTGATCTAGTAATGTCGAGCTAGGAGAACAAGTAAAATCAAGAACCCTAAAAGGGTTATTGATCGGATTCGGTTGAGGGAGGAAGAACTGAAAATCCCTAAAAAGGTTTTAGGGTTTTCGGTTAAGTTTTGGGAGGAGAGAGCACCAAAAATATTGAGTGATTTAGGGATTGAATGAATGAAGAATGAGGTATGGGGTATGTGTTTATATAGGCACAAACCCAACCCTAATTCTTCTACAACAAAGAAACTTGTTTCCTTTTCCCTCTCCAACTCTAAAATCGAACAAACACCCCCTTCTAGAACCTTAGGGGATTCGGCTAAACAATGGGCCCCTCGTGGTTTGGGTTTTATCTAGTTTAGTCCCTTAGGTTTATATTTAATATACACGTTAAATTAGTTAAACAATTAACGTAATTAACAACTATTTAAATATTTATATCGTGAAGTAATAAAACGTATTCTTCGTGTATTAACGTGTGTGCCCCCAATAGGCTCACGTATTTCTAATTGTATAACATGTGGATTCAACTACCATATTCCAACACTTTGTTACCTTGGTGATTTCAGCTACCGTCTTACTGTCTTTGATCATAATGGTTTTGAAGTTAATCAGCTTACAAATGCTTTTGGTGATGATCGATATGATTGTGTTGTTGATGCTGCCACTTGTCAAATGATTATAGTTGAAGATTAGTATAAAGTATTGGAATATCGTTAGTTATTAAACTTATTATGTTTTTAATTCTTTTAATTTTTGTTATTTTTGTACTTGTTTTCTGGAATTGTTACTTAATTTTGTTTTAGTATTCTTAAGATTACAGAAAGTTATTTTTTTAGTCTATATTTGTTTGTTTGTTGTTTTCTGTCCCCATGATTTAAGAAAACAAATCTTGTATTTGCTTTCCAATTCTTGGATCTTTTGTTATTCCCTTCTGCAATGCAGTAATCGAAACGTCATAATCTGGTTTGATGCCTATAGGTCCTTTGGACTTTGACTCAAATGTCAATTAATATTGTGTAACAACCTGCATTAGTAATAAACAACAGCTGATATGTCGGTTTAACCATAGCCAAACAGCCTTTTAATAAGTCTTTTTGATGTTATTGTGTATATCATTTGGTTGTCGTTCATGTTATTGTGTAATATAATTTATTTGTAAGAAATGGAAATCGTTTGAAGTTTAAAATTGCAGCAGCGTGTAATTAAATTGTAATTGGTCTAACCTGTTTAAACATGACTAAATTTTTTCAATTGGCTTAATGGGTGTTTTGGATTGTTTATAACAAATTGTTTATATAATCTTTAACATAATGTTCATAAATGTGTATCTTCTTGGTGCCTAAAAAGGTTGTGGCTTGATCCTTACTCCTCATTAATTGGTGCCAAAGAAGCGCACTATTAAGAATCAAACTTAATCGCGTTTGACTAATGATCTTTCATATTGTTTTACTTGAAAAGTAAATGTGAAAGTTGAGTTAAAAACCTGTAGTAGTTTGGTTTCAGTAATCGAAACGTCAAAATCTGGTTTGACGCCTATAGGTCCTTTGGATTTTGACTCATATGTCAATTAATATTGTGAAACAACCTGCATCGCAAATATCAACATCTGATATGTCAGTTTAGCCTTAACCAAACAACCCTTTAATAAGTGTTTTTGATGTTATTGTGTATATCATTTGGTTGTCGTTCATGTTATTGTGTCATACAATTTATTTGTAAGAAATGGAAACGGTTTTAAGTTTAAAATTGCAGCAGCATGTAATAAAATTGTAATGGGTCAAACCTGTTAAAACATGACTAAATTTTTTCAATTGGCTTAATGGGTGTTTGGGATTGTTTATATCAAATTGTTTATATAATCTTTAGCACAATGTTCATTAGTGTTTGGTTAAATTAGCGGCTTGTTGACGGGCTAAAATGTTTTCTTTTCGACCCATTTTGCAACTCAATAGATACTGATTTGGAGTGAATTTTTAAATTCTTAATTCTTTATTGTTTCGTTTTTTTGTAATGTTGAATATCTTGTTACAACATTCATTTTACAAACATCAGTTAATGTGTTTAAAATTTTGTATTTTTGTAATGCGAGTTTTTAGTTTAAAATTGCATCAACAACTACAAAAAGTGTAATGGGTCAAACTGGTTTAAACGTGGCTAAATTTTTTGTTTGGCTTAATGGTTGTTTGGGATTGTTTATATCAGATTTAATAAGAGAAACTGAAACGCCCAGGCTAAATTTTTTTTTCTCCTTTTGACCCGTTCGTAACCAAAAAATCGTTTCAACCCAAAAACATAATATATATTAACATCTAAGATTTATACATAATATATGCTATCCATTAAGACCCGTACATGAGCAAAATGGGTCATACCGGGTAAGAATGACGCTATGCCAAACACCCCTTTAACCTTTAAAAACAAAACATATCGAGTTATTTACCACACCAATATGAGTTTCTTTAACATACACAAAAGCATAACATCCTAGAGTGTTTCTTGGTATAAGAGAGGGTAGGGAGGTAGCTCGATACCCACAAGCTCCACCAAAAGCTAAAACTCAACCTTCTTACCCTTCAATGCAACGCCACTAGCTTCACCTAAAGGAAAACATGAGCGAAGCAACGTAAGCATAAGCTTAGTGAGATAACATGTATATCATTTAATTAAAAACATGCTACTAAATCCATTTGGGTCATTACAGATTGTTTTTTACCAACACGGGTCAACATGGGTTGTTTTGACAACACGGATCAACATAGTCTGTTTTGACCATAAGGCCAACATGAGCTGTTTTGACCATAAGGTCAACATGGGCTATTTTGACCACACGGGTCAACATGAGCTGTCTTGACCAGAAGGTCAATATGGGCTGTTTTCACCACACGGGTCATAATGAG
Organism: Tanacetum coccineum; assembly: GCA_026074375.1. Classification (NCBI taxonomy): domain Eukaryota; kingdom Viridiplantae; phylum Streptophyta; class Magnoliopsida; order Asterales; family Asteraceae; genus Tanacetum; species Tanacetum coccineum. Next base: position 51,568 of record BQNB010001867.1, on the reverse strand, counting down.
CTGTTTTGACCATAAGGTCAACATCGGCTATTTTGACCACACAGGTCAACATGAGCTATTTTGACCATAAGGTCAACATGGGCTGTTTTGACCACAATGGTCAAAATGAGCTTAAAAAAATTGAATCATTACTACTTATAACATATAATCCAATTAGCAATGGAATCATAATACGAATATAACACTTCACATATCAAAAAACATAAACATGACAACACCGAGGATGTGATATCTCTAACGGGCTTCTAAAGTCCAATTTCTATTCTTATACACTTTACTCACCTTTAAAACGCTTGACTACTAACACGAGCTCTCGTATATGTCTTCGGCTAACTCTTATAACCTAAGAACATACAATTTACATCTAGATTATTAGGAACATGATTTAGCTTGTCATAAACAAGCTTAAAAGAACGCTAAGCCATAAGGGGGTGTTTGGTTCATGGCTTACATAACCACATAAACATACTTTCTGAAGTTTAACACCATTAATTGGTGTTATAACATCTTAACAAGGTACCCATCACCTATTTGAACACTTACACGTGATTACAAGTGTTCTTGGTGATTTTTGAAAATCATAACTTAGCCTAATTTCATAAAATTCTACAAAAACCCCACAAATGGCATAAAGGTTCTATATTTAAGCTTTACCCAATAATGGGTAATCATAATACACAAAACTAAGAACAAGAATAGGAATTATACCTCGAATTAGATGATAAAAACACTAGCTTTAGTGTTTTTAAGCTTATATAAAATGATTTCTTGCTTATATTTTGCTCAAAATCAAAGTAAGATCAAACCCTGAATTTGTGCCTGTGATTGTGTGTGACGTGGTGATGGAGAAGGAAACAGGAAGGTTATGGAGTTTCCAAACTGTGAAGTAACTTATATTCTTAATATTTTAAGTTTCACCTTTTGGCAAAACTAGTCCTTTAGAAATTGGGATGTTACAACTCTCCCCCACTTATTCGGTTTGTGTCCTCACAAACCATTCTTGGTGAAACACGGGGTAATACTTAATGAGTTCTTCTTCGGGCTCCCACGTGTAATCCAACCCTTTTCTATGCTTCCATCTGACCTTTAAAAGGAGAATCTCTTTCCTTCTGAGTTTCTTGACCATGGTGTCAAGAATCTCTACTGGCTCTTCTACATAGCCGAGCTTTTCATCAACCACGATATCTGCCAGAGGGACATACTCTTCTTCATCGACCAAACATTTACGTAGCTATGACACGTGGAAAGTATTATGAATACTGTTTAGTTCTTCTGGTAGCTCAAGTCTGTATGCTATCTTTCCAACTCTATCAGTTATTCTGAACGGACCAATATAACGTGGTCCTAACTTTCCACGCTTCCTGAAATGAATAACACCTTTCCAAGGGGAAACTTTAAGCATGACACGATCCCCGACCTAAAATTCTATAGGCCGCCTTCTCTTGTCCGCATAGGACTTTTGTCGATCCTGGGCCATTTTAAGCCTTTCTTTGATTTGATCGATCTTTTTGTTGGTTTGTTGGACAACATCAGAACTGGCTAATTCTCTTTGTCCAATCTCACCCCAACATATAGGAGTTCGGTACTTCCTTCCATACATCATCTCGTATGGTGGCATCTTAATGCTAGAGTGGTAACTATTATTATAAGAGAATTCTGCTAGTGGCAAGTATTTATCCCAACTACCCACAAAGTCTATTGCATAAGCCCGGAGCATGCCCTCCAATGTCTGAATGGTCCTTTCACTTTGACCATCTGTTTGTGGGTGATAGACTATGCTAAAATAGACAAGAGTACCTAAGTCCTCTTAAAATCTCTGCCAGAATCTAGAAGTAAATCTGTTGTCTCTATCAGATACTATAGAGATCGGCACTCCATGTCTAGCCACTACTTCGCGAAGATATAACTCCGCAAGAGCTTTTGAGGACATCGATTCCTTGATAGGAAGAAAGATTGCACTCTTAGTTAAATAATCGACAATTACCTAATTGGCATCACATTGACATGGTGTCTTAGGCAATTTCGTGATAAGATCCTTAGTGATCTTTTCCCATTTCCATACAGGAATCTCAAAAGGCTGCAATTTTGTAGGAACCGATTTATACTTCCACTTCATAACCCGAACCACGAAAACAAGAAAAGAGATAGAGAGAGAGACGAAATAGAGAGAGAGAGTAGAGAGAGAGTTGAGAGAGAATTGAAAAAAAATATTTT
>BQNB010001867.1:30000-44784 GCA_026074375.1 Tanacetum coccineum | reverse complement strand
AGAGAGAAAGTAATTTGTATAATGAAAATAAGCAAATGAACAACCAATCCTTTCCAAGGCATGAAAAGGGGTATATATATCATGCATGGGCCGGTCAACATAAGTATGTATTATGTTGACTCAGTTAGCTTGGTAAGTTTCCAAATATTATGCTACTAGCTATTCTATTACAACTTTGGAAGTGACCGAGTCTTTTCTCGATTTCTAACAATCTCCCCTTAAGGGAGGTCACTCCATATTACAAAAACTTAAGCTTAGCATTCTACGAATGTCTTCAATCTTTAGCTCGTAGTCTTGATTTCTTTATCTTTATCTTGTGAATCTTGATGTAGATCTCTTTAGACTTTTAGGCTTTGACTTGTATCTTTGACTTGACATGAATGTGATCTTGAACTTCTTGTGATCATCAACCAAGCATAATCTCTTTACGCCGTCTTGTAGTCTTGCCATCTCGTGATCTTGTGACTTTGGATAGACATGCTCATACCTTTCTTTATCTTGGAAAAACTCAAAAATTCATCCTTCTTGAGATTTTTTAACTTCAATACTTCGTCACTTCAAGAAAGACTCAACCGCGACCTATAATAATAGTGGTCCGCGTATAAGAAAATATAGTTATACGAAAATGCATATTTTGCATAAGTATAAAAAATATATATATATATATATATTCCGACATACATGTAATCTTATATTGCAGAATCCATGTGCGCGCCAAACTTACTTATACCCACTAAGTGTTACGCCTAAAGATTTATTCCATTTCAACCCATTCCGACTAATATGAAGTTTTAATGAAAATTACCCATTTTGACCCGTTATCAAGATTAAGATATCTAGATGCGAATAAAAGTGAAAGACTAACTTATTGGTTGTAATTTCAGTTTTAGTTAATATATTTTACGCGTAGTTATTTGTTATAACATAATTTGACCAAACTTTAAAATTTCGCCATGTTGACTTTTATTTTAGATTTTTGCTAAATCTAACCCGATCAAAACGACCCGTTAAAATACATTTTCACGACTCGGACTCTAAAGTAATTTGATGTAAAACGATGTTTCGGACAACCTTTTAGTTTTACTCGAGACCCGAAACTCGACGAAAAATAACGAAAATACCCCTGCAAGATTCTGCAGAAAACTAACATCTTTTAAAATAATGCAGAAATTTTCTTTTAAGTTTTTGACCCGTCATTAAGCATTTTTAGACTTAGTTAGCCCTGAAAAAAAGTAAAACGACATTCCGAACAACTTTTATGTTTCGGCCGAAGGCCGAAACGAACCAAAAAATGACGAAAATGCCCTTTTTAGTTTCTGCAGAAAATTTAATTTCTATCAAGAGCTGATTGGAATTTTATAAATTTTCCAAACTTCAAATGGCCGCCAAACGTTCGTTTTTAAGAGTTATCAAACGATCCATATATCGAATCAAAGCCAAAGACATCCTCTACCATATTCTTAAGCCCAAAATCAGTTTTACAATTTTTGACTCACCCGAAAACTACACGCAAACTTTCTGCCCTATTTAAGTATCTTTCAACTTCTTTAAAACTTCAATTTCTCGAGTTGCGAACATCGCCAATGCTCCTAAACTAGCCTAGCCCCATAAATAGTCATCTCAAACCATCAATAAACCTCAAAACGCGACATGCACCACATTCAATGGATTCACAATATAAAATCTAACACATGCATGAAACATATATTTAAATCGATATAAAAGAGTAATAAAAACACTTACAAACTTAATGCAATGGAAGAGAGATCAAAACAATCAAACCTTTTTGGGTTTTGGTCTTGGCCGAACACCACACACCCAAAAACAATGATCCGAAACTTGATTTTGTTACTCCAAATCTTGTTTACACACTTAATATTAATCCTTTGATGATTCTTTTGTACCTAATTAGATCAAAACTCTTAAAAATAAAAAATCAATAAAATCAAGAACTTGGGAAACTTTATGCATGATGGTTTAAAGATTAGGTGGAATGATTAGGGTTAATTTAGGGTTGATTTAGGATGAAAAGGGAGTGATTTGAGGATTTTTGAAAGATGGTTTGGTGGTTTTTCTTGCCTGCTCGACGAACACAGTGAGGGAGAGGAAGAGGGATGTTTTTTTTGTACGAGTATGTGTGTGTGTGTATTTTGATAAAAAGGAAATTGGGTATTATATATATGGGTAATTTTTATAAATTTAGAGGGGTGTTTGGCTTTTGGTTTTGTGGAAAGAAATAAAATATAAGGGTGTGTTTGTTTTGGGGTTTAGTAGGAACAAATAAAAAAGGAAAGGGATGTTTGGTTTTATGTATTTTTTTAACAACTTACACTATAAAAACTTTGCATAACTAGTATTTATTTTAAGCCCAATGATTTAATAAAACCCAATTTGACTCGGTTTCGGCAAAAATGCGAGAAAAGTCAAAATCACTAAAATAAAAATAAATAAGCTTTCGAAGTTAAAATATGAAATTATCGACTTCTCGCACGGTAAAACAGATAAATATTCAACGCATGACTCGCAAATAATTAAAACGTCGATTTTTTTACTAAATCAGCTAAAAACAATACAAATAAATTCTATAAAAATTAAAAAAATAGAATTAAAGCTCGGGATAAATAGTGACCTTAAATCCAAATGTAAATATTTTCAATTAAATAGAACCATGACTCGGAGTAAATATTGACTAGAAACACGAGTTGCACAAAAATAAGCGTTAAATGCTAAGAGTAATGCGACCACATTAAAGTGACTCCAATAATAATCAAAAGAGTCAATTATCATACGTTTGCTTTCGGTTATTGTCCTCAAAATTGAAAATAAAAGAATTTTAAAAATAAAATAAATAAATAAATAAAATTTCTTTATTATGCGTTACTTGAAATATATTTTTTTAGTCAAATTTTTTTTATCACGATTTATGTTGAAAACCCAACTTTGTTGGAGGTTACTATAAAATACAAACTTTTAAAGACATATCTTTATGGATAACTGATATGTGCTTAAACACATATCATTTATTTCTTAATATAAAGCTAAAAAGGCCAATAATGACCAAAATACATGAAAAATACATTGTATTTGCTTATATTGTGAATTTTATTGTGAAGGAACGGACATATAAAAAATGGACAAAAACAAAGCTAAAAGGGACAAATCCGAGCACGAGATTGGAAGAGTATGAGATATTGAAGCCGAAGGCGTATACATCCTTAATGGGCCAACCCGTACCCATTTTATTGGGCCGGCTCAACTCATTAGCATTTTAAACCTAAAAGCCTAAAATCCATTTATAAAACAAAGTCCCAAATCATAAGTCCAATCCAATATCCTATCCAGGCCCAAACTAAATAACTAGCATAAGCCCAAACAATAAAACCCGGGTCCAAGTCAACAGATATATGCACCAGGTTAAAAATTACTATTCATCATCCCTTCCCTCCCAATTTTTACACACGGTAACTCTCCACTCCACACGATCCCATCCTCTTCTAGACCTTATGCTGACACGTCTGACACAAGATTTAGCCGTGCTGGCAATCCTAAAGGACGTGATTGGTTGAAGATACGTGGAGGTTGATCCTAGGGCTCAAAACAATAGATGAGGATTTGTTACAAATAAAGGGATAGGATTGATTGAATGGGACGCACCTATGCTCCTAAAACATTCTTCTGCAGGCTATAAATAGAGGCTCCTACTCACACAGAAATCTATCTAGTTTTAGTGTAGCTTATTGAGTAGCTTTTTAGTTTAATGTTTAGCTTATTATAGTTTTCTTCATGTAATCTCATTTTCAGCTTGTAATTATCTTAAAGTTAATAAAATTTCAGTTTGTCTGTTAAATTTTGTGTTAAATTCATATTCTACTTTTAAGCAAATGTGTTAACAATGAATTTAGACACTAGTTAATAAGCTCATAAGCTCTCTATCACTAATAAGCTAGTGTTTCATTCAGTTTAGCTTTCTAAAAGCTAAACTGAATAAGTTATTCATTCAAATCACTCAAAACTCTTGAATAAGCCATTTGAAAGATAAGTCAGATCTGGAAGGGCTTATAGGGCTTATTCAAAAGCTTATTTCTTAAGCAGCTTGTAGAGTTAAGCTCTTTAGAGCAATTCTAGAACCCTGTTAAGCTGAGATCAAGGTACTTTCTCTTTTACTTTATTTTTAGCTTAATCTCTGTTTAGCTTATCAATCTGCTTAATTAGGCTTATTCATTGCTTATCTTTGTTTATTTGATCTTATTTAGTATTGCTTTAGCTTATTATACTTAGTTTAGATTTGATCTTAGTTTTCATTAATTTGTCCCTATTTGAGTTAATTTAGCTTATTAATATAGCTTTTTAAATACTGCTTATTTTTCTAAGGTTTTTGCTTATTTGATCTTAATTTTCATAAAACTTAATCTGTTTTCATCTTTTAAAGCTTAAATAAGTCTTTCTTAGTGTAAAAATGCATATTCAAAATTTTAAAGGGGTGTTTGGGACAAGGAGAATTAACAAGATAAAAAGCCTTGCAGGTTGTTGAGGTTATTTAAATGAATTTTATAAGATCAAAATAGGTTTAATTAGTAGTTTTCATAAGTTCAAATAGGTTTTGTTAAGTTTTCTAGTTTAAGTTATCAAATGTTTAAGTCTGCCAAGTAATGAGTATTCAAAACTGCTTATTTGCTTAATGTATAAGAATGAATGCTTAAGATGTGGTTTTAGTGGTTAATATGAGTCTCAAATGCATCAATGAAAACCTGTTTTGGGTCATTTGTTGTTAGATTAGCAATTTAAGAGTTTTGGATCAAAAATAGTTTAGTAGGGTAGTATTTGGTTTAAGCAATAAGTCCTCTTTATGCAGATCTTTTGAGAGTAATCCTTAGCTTAATTGTGATTGAATTTGATTTAAATTAGCTTATTTTGGCATGTTCTTAATCTGTTTTAAGTCTTTATCTTGTCAAAATTGCTTTTGAGTCTTAAAATTTTAGATGCAAGTAGTCATTTAATCTTAGAAAAAGCCAAAAACAAGTAAGTGTCTGTCATTTTCATTTTCCCTTTTTTAGTTTATTTCCTTAAATGTTTAGCTTAATTTTAACTTATTTAAGTTATTGGAGTAAAGGTCTTTATCTGTTTTTAGTTTATAGCTTATTTCAAGTGCTTATTTGATTTAATTTTTAGCTTAAAATTTAGTTAAAAGTACTTTAAAACCTCTTTTTGAGTCAACTGTCTTAGATTCTTTTAGATGCTTATCAGCTTATTTGGTTTGCTTAAATATAGTCTTTTGAGCTTATTAGGTATAGGTCTTAAGCTGTTTCACCTTTTAGCTTTTTACTAATGCTTATTTCAGCTTAAATGTTTGGCAAAAAGTCCCTGGAATCTGTCCTCTGTCCTAGTGCCTTTTAGTTGTCTTTAGCTTATTCTTTTTGCTTATTTTTGGTCTTTAATTGCTTATTAAGTCTAGCTTAAGTTTGTTTTAGCTTATTAAGTTTACTTTTTGCTTACTGAGTCCTTTTTATCCAAACAGTCTTAGCTTAATGTCATTTAGCTTAAATCCCAAACTGTCACTTTAAGCTGTCTTTTCTAGCTTATTTATAAGCTTTAGTCCATAAGTCCAGTTAGTAAAGTTGCTTATTTTTACTTATTTTATAGTTTTTTCAAAAAGAAAATGAAAAATAAAAATATTTTGCAAAAAGGTAGGTCACAGGACTCGAACCTGTGACCTCCCTCACACAACACCAACACCTTAACCAGTAGCGCCCTTGGGTCTTTTCTGTTTAGAATTAGAATTAAATTCCTTATATGCTTTAATTTAGTTATAGCTTATTTAGCTTATTTGATTTTTCCTGGCTTATTGGCTTTAGCTTATTATTTCGTTTTTCTTTATAAACCTTAGGAATAGTATCTAGAACTTTTATAAAAATTATAGGATTAAGTTAGAGTAATTTTTAATTTAATTTTTAGTATTATTTATTTAAAAAATAGTTTTAAATAGTTTAAAAATTCAAAAAAAATATTATTCTGTGTTTTAAAAAATAGATTAATGCATTTTAGTTTAGAAATTCATTTTGAGTTTTAAGAGTCTTAAATTTGTCAATTTTAGTTAATTAGTTAGTTTATTTTAGTTATTAATAAGATTTTATTTTTTTTAAATGTCGTTAGATTTTTAATTGTCATTAATTCTTAGATTAGCGTCCTTTTATGTGCTTACCCTTTGCGTTTTTAGATTTAAATTCAAACCAAAACTTAATGACAATCAAGCTCGAGATGCATATAAAACGTGAATTTTCCCTTCACCTTCACCGAGGAGAACGATACCCTTGTTGATTACTCATTATTCTTTCCTAAGAAATGAATTTGTTGATACGTTGCTTATGCATATGTATTAAATATAATATAATATAAATCTAAATATAATAAATATATATAATATAAAAATAAATATATATTATATAATAGTATATATATAGTTATTAAGGGGTTTTTGTGTAATACCAAAATTGGCGCCGCTGCAGGGGAAGCTGTAACGATTTTAACCGGATTGTTCGGTTCGAGCCCATAAGATCCTTTTCCCGTGAAAGTTTTCGTTTATATAAAACCCAAAAATATATTTATTCTATTTTCTTTCTATTTCCCTATATAAAATAACCGTTTGTTAATTGTCGTATCGGCTCATCTTTAGTTAACAAACTATAGGAGAGGTATAAGGAGGGTCGATCCAACGAACTTCGACCCGAAAGGAGAAGGTTTTTAAAACGCTTCGCGCTTACCCGCTCCTCCGCTTCTTTATGTGTTTTCTAGAGAGCTACCATACACCTTTGACTTTCGGTTACCTAAAATATTTTTATTTCTTATTTTTATTATTTCTTTTCCTAATGTATTATTTGAAAAATCTATAAGTATTCTTCTCTATCCTCTTATTCGTTTAATTCTTATTCTCTTTACCTTCTTATCCGATAATTCTTCAAAATGTCTTGGTTTTCAAGATGCTCGTGGTGTGGAGGACCGTTTAACAGTGGAAATTGTCGGCGTTGTACCAATGTGAGTTTCGGAGACGAGTTTGTCTGTAGCCCCGATCCTATTTCAAATGATGAAACACCCGATTTTTCCTACCCACCTTCACAACCCCAAACATCTTCGCTCAACCAGTTTCATTGCTTTGAGTGTAAAGATCCGTTAGAAGATGGTGTACGTTGTCAACAGTGTACTTGCAAGTGGTGTAGACATGGTCTTAGAGAAGGATTTTGTTTGTTTTGCGCTTCAAGAGATGAAAATGCATCCATTGATGCTCCTAATCCAAACTCTTTCAATGATCCTCCAAACGTTTTCACCCACCCTCCACAACCCCAATACGAATCATACTCGTGTGAGTTATGTGGGAACGATTCGCACTATGGTTATGATTGTCCACCACAGTTCCTGCTTGTCTATGAGCAGGAACCGTGCTACAATCAAAACTTTAGTGATAATTATTATCCACAAAATTCACCGAGTTTTCCACAACAATATCTTTGCTGTGAAAACTATGGGGATCATCATGAAAGTTTTCAATGTCAACCGATGAATCAAAACCACTTTGAGCATAATTCTAACTATTTTGGTTTTGACCAACCCCCGCAGTATTCCATCGATCATCAAGAAAACCTTAATCAGCAAAGGATAAGTGATGTGCACGATAGATGGGATAAAATAGAAGAGTCACATAATGAACTTCTCAACATGGTGCAATCATTTTGTGAAATGGTAATTCAACAAAAGCAAGCGGCTAATATCGATCAATCACCTCCTCAAAAAATAAGTATCCAAGATATGGAGGATCTGAAGCAGCATTATTTAGATGAAATGCAAAGTATAAGTAATCAAATTCAGATTAAAGATTATCGTAATGAGAAGATTGATATTCGTTTTAGAAGGGAATGTGAAATTACGATTGATGAGCTTAAGGGAAATTTCAATGGAATGAGTATCGAAATTAATAAAAAGAAAGAGCTTCGGCAACTTGAGCAGGTGGCTAATCTTAATACTTATACTACCGAGCCTTCATGACGTTTCAATATTATTTACGATTATGACGATGATGACGAGGAGAATACTATTCCTTTGAATGGAATTACTTCTCAAATTCCTCCATCTATTGTAATCACACCCGTTTTACCGACTTTGGAGCCTGAGGACTCTCTCAGTATGGGGGATGAGCATCTTAGCACTATTCCTAAAAAGGAATCGGACGAAGTAATAAAGTCTAGTGTTGAGGACCTTATTTCAATCCTAAGTGAGTCCGAGGATACTTTTGGGAGTGATAGTGAGTATGATTCATCTTCGTGTAATGATTTCTCTCCCATTCTCTGTGACATTCTCTAACCCTCTCTTCGATTCAAATGACGATTTTACCTCTAGTGATGACGAGACTATCCGATAAGGACGTTCCAAAAGATAATGTTAAAATTTACTCGAACCCTCTTTTCGAATTCGATGACGAATATATCTCTAGTGAAGTAAATCCTCTTTTTGATGAGGTATTAGAGAACATCAAGAGTAAGGACTCTTATGTTTCTAACCTTGATAAGCCGACTTTGCTTATCACACCTCTTTTCGATGCTAATGAGGATGAGTGTTTCAACCTAGGAGGCGGATTTGATGAGATCGAAGGTTGTCTTACAAGTGATTCGATTCCACTGGGAATTGATGGTGCCGATTTTAATCCAGAGGAAGACATTCTTCTACTCGACAAGTTATTAAATCATGATATATCATTTCCTCTTCATCCGAAAGAACTTCATTTTGAGGGACTTAATATTCCTCCGGATTCTGAGGAATTTTTAGATCATGTCCCAAGAAGCTTAGAGGATGAACCTGATAAAAATGATTTGAAGAATATTGTCAAAGTTTTTAACCCCGGGATTTGGGAGATAATTTTTTCTCTGACATATGTAAAATTACCCTTTGAGGACCGCCATTATCTTTTCTTCACATATGTTATCTAAATTTTTCTTCCTTATTTCACCTATCCGGTGGAATCTCCTTTTCTTATCTCCTCCGGGAGTGAAGACACCATTTTTGACCCCGGCATCTCCGCCTTTCATTTTTCTTCTCTAGAACCGGTGACATCTCATCGGAGTGGAACTTTCATGTGCTTTAATATTTATCCAAACACTGTGAATGAAAGTCCGGTGGAGATTTGCTCTTCCATATGTTTCGTCCCTAATATCACGATGATATGGGGAGAGTCAAGCTAGAGACTCTCACAAAAACAAGCGCTTCTCGGGAGGCAACCCGTGTTTTCTATCTTCTTTTTCTAATTTCTAATAAGTGTGACGTGAGGAGGCTCGCCTCTTCCTTTCTTGTGTTTCGTGGTTTGTGTTTTATGTCCAGGATTGCCTGGATTTTGAAGACTCTTGTGCTTGGTGTTGTGTTCATCGTTCACTCGATATTCAATCCTTTGCATGCTTATATATAAGAATCCGATATCCTAGATCTTATTGATTAACATTTATCTATTAGCATAATTAATAAATGGCTTAGATTTGCGTAGAGACCCCTTAATATTTAGATTATGCCTTGAAATTAGTATGGGGTGGCAGTCTCACATTAAGGACAATGTGTAGTTCTAGTATGGGGGGAGGGGGGTATCTTTCGGTTTGATCTTACTTGCATTTGCCTTGTCTTCACGTAACCCCGGTTTATCACAAAAAATAGCAAAAATATGTGATTTTATGCCAAAATTAAAAAAATTTCAAAAATAAAATAAGTGTTTTGACACAAATGTTTGACTTTACGATGGTGAGAATAAGAATAAATTTTGACTTGATCGAGCATGTTGCGCTCTAGCTTGCCCCTTAACTTATATAAATTTAAGCTTTTGCTAGTCTTTTATACAAGAAGCTTTAAAACGCGAATTCTAGCTTGAAAAAGCCAAGATTACAAGTTCCTCCATGATAGAGCTTTAAATATCAAACTTGGTTTAGATAAGCATTCCACAGGCATCTTTTATTAAATTATTTTCAAATTTGCGCAGAACGAAAATAATAGAAGTTAGAGTATAATTAAAATGCTAAGAAAGATTAGTTGGTTATCTAAGACTCATAATGTAATTTGTGGCTTTCCTTTTCCTCCCCGAAGCTCTAACAACCGAACTAATAATACGTGCCGTTTTGGGAAATTAACAACTATGGCCTTATCACTTTAAAAGTTTCCTTTTAAAATCAAGCATTTGTAAAACTATTTAGTCTGGTTCACATTTAACTTAAATTTTCTAAAAGAATTTTCCCTCTATATATCGTGGTAATATAAAGTGTACAAGAATTGTATAGAATGTGTATATGATAAGTAATATTAATAATAATACCTTGTCAGATTACTGGATCATGGTCAGCTCGCATACCGATGTGACAGTCTTCATATAAGGCAAGGTCCGAAGCCGAAATAAGACAACTGGATCATGGTCGGCTCGCATACCGATGTGACAGTTCGTTTAAAGGGTGGAGGTAATAAGTATAAGTGTAATATAAGTGATTTAATAAATATAAGGAAAATCTCTTTTTCTTAAATTTAAATATGCTTTTGAACTAAGACTAATTCGTTTTAAGTTGTGGTTTTTCTAAACGAATTGTTTATTTTACGGGAAGCCTAAGAGTTTTTGAAACCGAAGGTCCGTGAGTTTCGATACTATTCTCTATGGGGTGTCAAAATCCTGGTCACCTAAGCCGGTCTCGGCTAGGATGTGCCGAGAAGAAAGTCGCTACATGGAATGATCTCGCCTTCAAAATCATAATTCTTGGGCGGAACGTTTGGATGGTCAAAATTTGAAATGAGCACATACACATTTATAGATATTTATCCATCGGGAGTGAAAAAATAGTCCAGGCTTACACAAATTACAAATATGAGTAGTGTTAGCATCTTAACTTATATTTAACAATGATTTTGTTTTTATGCTTGGTTTGGGGCGGGTGAAAAATCGAGGACGATGAATTTATCCTTTGGACATCTATAGATTATTCTATAGGCGCTTCTTGTTCTATGACCCTAAAAGTTATGAAAATAATGAAAGTCCAAACATTTTAGTTAGATTGCTTAAAAGAAAAATATAAAAAGTATAAAAAAGAGAAAAAGGAAAATAAGGAAAAATATAAAAATAGATAGAGAAATAAAAGTGTGTAAAATTGGTGAAGCGGGGCGTTTTAAAACTATTGATTTCTTAATCCTCTTAGATGAGCACTTAGCTACTTTTCGAGGTGATTAGTTTAGTGGGATTATAATTTTTGGTTTTAAGCGTGTATTTATAACATTGCGTGAGGACACGTCAATAACTTAGTATGGGGGATTTTCGATATGTGTTTAATCATATATCATTTTCCTTATTAAAATGAGCTTAAAAGACCAAAAATACATGTAAAAATACATTGTATATGTGTGTTTTGTCAAATGCATTGTGCAGGTAACGGATATGTTAAAAATGGACAAAAATAAAGCAAAACAGACAAAACCTGAGCACGAAATTAGAAGAGTGCAAGAAATCAAAGCCGAATGCGTATACATCTTTAATGGTCTAATCCGTACCCATTTAATGGGTCGGGTCAGCCCATTAACTTTGTATCTATATAAACCTAAAATCTAAAATTATACAAATCCAAATCCATTTATATTTTATCAAAACTTGGCCCATGAGAAATTACAAAAGCCCAACAACCAAACCATTACCCGGGTCCAATGTCACCAGATATAAACACGGGTTAAACTTTTACTATTCACTCATCTCCTTCCCATTTCACCTCACCATAAACCAGGGTAAATATACTTCACCCACTCACCCACACACACATCCCTTGTTTCTAGAAGTACCTGACACCTCTGACACCCATTTAGTCCACGCTGGCAATCCCAAAGCACATGATTAGTGGATGGGACGTGGAGATAATCCAAGGGTGTAAAAAGGACTGATTTGAGTCGGTTAACAATGAAGGGTAGAGATTAAAGATTGAAGGACGCTCCTCCTCACTAGAAGCTTCATTCCACAACTATAAATAGAAGGCAATTCACACAGAGATGGATATCTAGGGTAGGAGTAGGAGTAGTGTAGTTAGCTTATTAGTAGCTTATTGTAATTTTTAGCTTAATGTCTTTTTATTAATGTAATTCTCCTTAAAAAAGCTTGTAATCATTTCCTTATTAATAAAAGTTCATATTCTCTTAAATTGTGATTTGATTTAATGTTTTGGTTTTATGCAATTATGGTTTAAGTTTGTTTAGTAATAAGCTCATTAAGCTGTTTTTACTATAAAAGCTACTGCTTATTCAGTTTGGCTCAACTAAAGCTTAAACTGAATAAGCATTCACCTCAAATCAATCAAAAAGTTAGTTTTAAGCTTTTGGAAGATAAGCCAAACCTGGAAGGGCTTATAGGGACTTTACCAGCTTATATCTGATAAGCTGGAGCTTGTAGATAAGCTCTAAAGAGCACTTAAGTCCTTGTTTAGAGCAAAGGACAAAGGTACTTTCCATTTTCCCATTTTAGCTTATTTTACTGTTTTGCTTATTTTGTACTTATTATATGCTTATAATTTCTTATATGTGCTTAATCTGCTTTATTTTAGCTTATTATGTCTTACATTTCTAGCTTACATCATTTGAATAAGTTTAATTTAAAGTTTAGTTAAAACTGCTCATATTCGTTATTAATGCTGCTCATTATATAGCTTATAGATAAGTGCTTATTTTTCTAAAGACTTTGCTTAAATGTCCTTAATATGGTAAGTGCTTAATCTGTCTTCATTATTCATAGCCTTTTAAGATCTGTTTTAGCTTAATTTTGGTTTTAAAAAGTTTAAAAGGTGTTTGGGTTAAGAGGATTTTGCAGGTTCAAGTTGGATTTAAACCATTTTAGTTCTTAGATTAGTTTGCATTACCTCTAATTAGGTCTTAGGATTAGTTTTCTTAAGCTTAAAATAAATTTTGTTAAGTTTTTAGGTTGATTTATCAAGATATCAAAGTCTGCTAGTTTATTAGTTCATCAACAATGTTTTTTTTAATGAATTCCTTTATCAGTCCATTTGAGTTATGTAATTTGTGTTCAAAATCAGTTTCTTATGCAACAATATGCACCTGTTTAAAGTTAGAAGTCTTTGGAAAAACCTTTAAAGTATTTAGATCAAAAATAGTCTAGTAAAGTTAGTTGTTATGATGTTCTTAAGAAGCTTCATTAAAAGATCTTTTTTGGTTAATTCTTAGCTTAATTTAGGTTTAATTTTGTTGGAAAAAGCTTTTTGTAGTCTACTCTAAATCTGTTTCAAGTTTTCCAGTTGTCAAAAGTAGCTTTTGAGTCTTAATTTTAAGTATAAAGAAGTCCTTCATTTCAAAAAGCCAAAAAAATACTGTAGCCTGTCATTTGCTAGCTGTCTGTTTTAGCTTATTTGTTTAGAAACTTTGCTCAATCCTAGCTTATCTGAGTTAAGTATGTCAAGTTCTTAATCTGTTTTTAGGATTTAGCTTTAAAATTTTCTTATTGAGTCTTTAAATTAAGCTGCAAATCTGTTTCTTTATCTTAAAAAGCCAAAAATAGTTAGTAAACTTTCATTTTAATCAAGTATTTTCTAGGTTATTATCTTGTCTAAATTTCTTATTTCAAGCTTTTATGTTCTTTTTTGTTTTCATTCTCAATCTGTTTTCATTTTTTTGCTTATTTCTTTTGCTTATTAGTTCATAAGGATAGCTTTAAAAGTAATGGAAAATCTTGTTTGGCTGTTTTAAGTGGTTCTGTCTTTTAGACTATTTAGTGTTTTTCAGCTTATAATGTAAGCTTATTTTTGGTCCTATATGCTTATTGAGTCTAGGCTTTAATATGTTTTTAGCTTATTTAGTTTTCTTTTAGCTTGTTTAGTTTAAAAAGCAAAAACAGTCTTAACTAGAGCTTAACAGTTTTAAGTTAAAACTGTCAGCTTTAGTTAAGCTTTTTCTAGCTTATTTTCAAATTTTGTCAAAAGCCCCTTTATTAAAGTTTCTTAAATTTGCTCATTTTATAGTTTTTTTTCGAAAAGAAAATAAAAAATGTTTTCACAAAAAGTGTAGGTCCAGGACTCGAACCTGCGACCTCACCTTCACAACACACACACACCTTACCAACGCGCCCTTGGGTCTTTTTCATAAATCCATTGCCCCATTTAATATTAATGCACATGTTCAGTTTTGGCTTATTAAGCTTATTTAATTTTCACAACTTATTGGTTTGAGCTTATTGATTTGTTTTTTATAAACCTTAGGAATATTGTCTAGTATTT
The DNA here is from genome assembly GCA_026074375.1 of Tanacetum coccineum. NCBI lineage: Eukaryota > Viridiplantae > Streptophyta > Magnoliopsida > Asterales > Asteraceae > Tanacetum > Tanacetum coccineum. The sequence goes on along the minus strand of BQNB010001867.1, from coordinate 30,523 downwards.
TTATACATTTTGTCAAATTTTTATAATTAAGTTTAGTATTTTTAGTTTAATTTTTAGTATTATTTAGCTTAAAAAATAGTTTTAAATAGTTTAAAAATTCCAAAAAATATTTTCCGCCTTTTAAAAATTATATTTAGTCGTTTAGTTTTAGAAATTTACAATTTTAAGTTTTTAGAGTTTATTTTGATAATTTCTCTGTTAGTCCGTTAGTCGTTAATTAATCGTTAAGTATTTAAATGTCGTTAGGTTTTTAAATTGCTTTTATTTTCTAGTTTAGCGTGCCTTTATATGCTTTCCCTTTGCGTTATTAGATTTAGAAACCAAAACCAAAACTAAAATGACAATCAAGCTCGATTTACAACATGATCGTAGATTTCCATTCACCTCTCACCGAGGAGAACAATACCCGTGTTAATTACTTATTATTATTTCTTAAGAATAATTTGTATGATACTTTGCTTATGTATATGTATTATATATATATATATATATATATATATATATATATATATATATATAAAAT
>BQNB010001867.1:0-27500 GCA_026074375.1 Tanacetum coccineum | reverse complement strand
TATAATCTTTCCACTAGAAAGATACACACACACACATTTCATTTCTTAGGTAAAAACAACACATTTTCTCTCTTTGTTGCTCTCAACACCTAAAGGGGGGGGGGGGGGGGGTGGGGGGGGGGGTCCCCACCAACTTCCAAACTCATACCAAATCCATACAAAATTAATCTACAACATTTACACACATTCCTACATGATATCTAAGATAACCTTAGGTGTTTAGAAGGTTTGGTTTAAGGTTTACAAGGGTTAATCAAGCAAGAAGCAAGATTAGGGTTTCATTTGGAATTAGGGTTTTCAAGGGTTGTAAGCTAGGGTTTGGTTTCATCAAAACAGGGTATTAGATCACTTTTGTTCATCACTACACTTCAAAATACGAGATTATCTCAAACGTCAGACATCTCTTTGTTTTTCATGATTTAATGCATATAAAATGTTTGTGTAGTTTAATCACCATCTAAGAACACTGTTTAAGTGTTGGATGATGGGTATCTTATAAAAATGGATTTTTACCACCTGTTTTATGATTTAGTAAACTTTTATATAATTGTATGAATGTACATAATCATTTATAATAAAGTAAATAAGTAATTGTACAAGGTGTTTGGTATGTATAAAAAGTATAGTAAACAAGTTAATTAAAAAGTATACTTATGAAAGTTCACGGATAAATAAGTGTGTACACATTTGGATCTTGTGATTTTTTTGCTATATATGGACTAATCATGGACTAGAGACCCTAAGGATGTAAGACATGTGATTATGAGTGTTGTAATGGACTTGTAACAAAGTGATTAAACTTAAAAGTTAGAAAAACTCAATTAAAACAACTAAACGATGGACAAAACCAAGAAAACAATGAGACAAAACAAAAAATCATGAAATAACGATAAATCAAAAAAAAAAACCAAAAAAACGCAGTAAATAACAGAAGAATAACAAAAATAAACGAAGAAAAAAACACAGCATAATAAAAAAAACACATAAAAAACGATAAAAGAAAAAAACAGACAAACTAAAATAGTTAAACACACTATGAATTAAAACTTATTTTGAAACAAAAAAACAACAGGTATAACAAACAAACGAACAGCCAAAAAAAAAAAGTAGGAATAACTTGAAAACGAAACGAAGAACAACATTACTACCACTAGAAACGTCTAACAACGAAGCTGGCCCAACGAAAACACAACAAAAAACAAAAACAGGTAAGTCAAAATGGAAAAGAACTAAAAAGAAGAATACAAAAAAAACATCCAACAAAGAAGACATGCAAAAACAAAAAAACCAAACACGATGAAAATAGCGTAAAAGTCGAAGTAACCGTATAAGCAGAACTAACGAGCAAGAAAACATGAAAAGCAAAAAGAAACCAAAATAAACAGCACAAGACAGAACACTCAAGAAACAAAGAAATCACAAAACCACAAAAGCAACAACGTACATAAAAACCATGGGGGAGAAACCTTAGGCAATCGGAAGTGGGAAAGATAAACCAAAAGAACGAAGAACAAAAGAAGAAAAAAAAATATAACTACGAAAAAATAGCGATCTGAAGGAACGAAAAACACCATACTATAAAAACAGTAACAAAAAAAAAAACAGCAAATATAAGCACCATAAGCATAAGAACGTATAAGGAAACTCAAAAAAACACAAACATAACAAAAAGAGAATTGCAAAAAAAGGCAAAACAAGACAAACAAAAATTGTAGAAAAGAAAACGAAATCAATTAAACAAACGAAAAACAGGACATAATAAACCACAGCAAAAAGAAAACAAAACAAAAACATAAACAAAACTCGTCTGTTGACACAATAAAAAAACGAAAGAACAGAAAAAGACCAAAAGACACTAGAACAATGAGGACCAATAAAGTAACAAACATAAAAAAAAAAAACGCTTTAAATGCGATAGAAAAAATAATAACACACCAAGAATCACACAAAAAGTAACACATTTTTAAGAACAGATATTCAAACCTTCTGTTTGAAATTAGAATATAACAATATATTTTATGATTTTAAGAATACTAACATGTTCACAAGGTTCATGGCATTAGAGAAACTCAAAAAACTAATTTATAAACTAAGGAGATCACGCTAATTTTAAGTTATAGTTAATATAAAACGCGTTATAAAAGAAATTTTATAAAAACACGTTTATAAAATATCTCTGATATATAATGTTTAGTATTTGTTCCCAATCAGTACATAATTTTAGGATTCTAAAACAATAAGAATCATAATTTTTTAATCAATAACGAAGGAGTTATGAATTTCTCAAATTTACGGTAATTAAAGTTTATAAAAATAATTTAATAAACTATGAACAGTAAAAATCACTATTCATAACAGATACATATTTTTGAAAAATGTTATATTTCTGAAAGATATGTTAATTACGAAGACGTGCTCGAAAGAATCACTAAAATCGGAGCTAAAACGGATAAAATACGACATTTACGGGTTTTACGATAACTAAATTTATAAACTGTCATGAACAGTAAAAACCACTGTTCATCAGGGGACTAAAAATATGAAAATGTAATATTTTGATGACTCGTCTTAATACGAAAGCGTGGACATAAGAAACGGGCTTAAAACGAAGAAATTGCGTCGTTTTTGCTATTGAGATATTTATAAACGTTTTAACTTTATAAATATGATTTCACAAACACGATTAGATGGTGATGTAGCTATATAGAATTATATATGGTAGTAGTTATTCAAAGTGCTTAGAACTTATACGACCTATATTGGATTAGGTTGCATTCGGTCTATATCGTGACGCATTTTCTGTGATATATTTGTTATCATTCACTCAAGGTGAGTTCATAGCCCCACGTTTTACATTTTAATGATTTACAAGTTTTGGGGTGAGAAACATATGCATGTTTTACAATTGGACGCAAGTGGACATTTCACATTTACGATTACGTGTTTGCCTAAGTAGCGATAACCCTCTGAGCCCATTATCATGAACTGTCAATTACTGTTGTGAGCGGATGTTATATAATAGTCTATTTGGGATTGACATCCCTGTTCGGGTGATTCATGCTTATTGTGCCGGTTTGCCAGACAACGAACGTATACCATGTCGGACATAGGATGTTGCGGGTTAGAACATCATCACGGGCAATGTTGTTAATTTATATTGCAATTCATAACATGTACAGCTTTCAGTGTCATGAGCTTAAGGAAAACGTAAATTACATTTTATGATGATTGCATCTGTGTTGCAGTATCATGGGAACCTGCGGTCCTACATTTACTATTATAAACCTATAAATCACATCAACAATATATTAAGTTTTTACGGCAATATTTTTCAGGGATCAATAAGGGGCACGAGTGCCAAGGGATACATTGGAGGTTTTGAATTTGGATGTCATGCATTCAAGATTTTGCGCATTACATTTTTATATCTGTTATGGGCTAGAAATCTTTGTATTTTGAACAAGTGAACAAGTAAAGCTCCGGGCTTTTGTAACAAACAATTTGTTAAATCCAATGTATCAGTTTTAAATGGATTTTAATGGTTGTTCTTATATATATCTTATGCTATTGATCTATAAAGTACCACCCAACCCATATTCCGCTGCGACCCAATTTGGGGTGTTACAGATTGTACCAAGAGCAAGTATAGAGAACCAAGTCAAATGTTTTTGCTTACTAATAACCGTTTTCAAAACATTGAATTCACACAACGGGAGTTTTTCACGGACATACATACATACACTAGTTGTTGCATTAGACTGATTAGACTAATGCATTCATGATTGATATACAAGTTATGTATAAATGTATATAACTATAAGAGTCTTATATTAAATAGCGAATATAGCTATTTTGGATTTTCAATACAGTCATGTCGAGTTCTGAGGAATTTCATGGTTACATACACTGCCAGTGTCTATTCTCACTTAGAGGGTTTGTCAGCATCAGATCTCTGAGGGTCGAAGTGACCACCCGTGATGCCAAAGATCCAATATGCATATTGGTTGCGCTTTCAACCCCATGCCCATCTTCCCTAATTATGTGCCAGGTCCTGAGTACCCACCTTCACCAGACTTTATTCCAGAGCCGGTTTATCTAGAGTTCATGCCACCAGAGGATGAGGTACACACAGCTGAGGAGCCACCCCCTGCCTCTAGCATGCCTCACCCACTGCTGATTCTTCACCAGCTATGTCCCCTAAGTTCAGATCCTGAGTGAGTGATCATGAGGAGGATGATGATAGACCCTGAGGAGAACCTGCAGATTATGCTTTGCCAAACGGAGGAGATGATTGGCGATGGATGAGATGAGTTATCCCGATGAAGAAGAGATGAGTGATGTTGATAAGGAGGAGGAAGCACACAGCTTTACTGCCAGACATCTACAGCTGTTGCTTTACCAGCTGTTGATCATGCCCCATCTGCTGAGGAGACTGAGCCGTTTGAGACCAACGAGTCTGCGACCACACCACCACCACATCCTGCATACCGGGTTACTACTAGGATATCGATCCGAGATGAGCCACCTACAAACCATTTGGTCCGCTACGAGGTTTCATACTCCTTGCAATACCTACTCCAAACACCCATCAACCACTTTCCCTATGGTCATACACCACTACCGTCAGATTCACCTCACCCACCAATACCAGTATCACCACTACCGACCATGCTAGTCTACTATCCATGGGATATCAAGCAGCTATGAACCGGCTGAGAGTTGAGGCCCCATTTACTTCCATTCACCACAGGCCACAATATCAATACTCTCCCCCACACCAGAGCATATACACCACCATCAGGTACCCCACCATCGGGAACACCACCACTCTTACCCATACCACTACCAACTTCATCACCATCTTTGCTGCTACCCTCTGCTGACCATGGAGCAGACAGGCCTGAGGTTTGCTTACCACCTCAAGAGTTATGTTTTTGCTTTTGGTCCTAGGTACGAGGTCAGAGAGAGCTCGTTTTGCTGCTGTCGCTAGACCGACCATGAGGTTTTGAGGGTAAGACGTAATGTTTTTGTTGCCCACTATGGACATGGAGATTATACTGATCTAAAAGAGAGAGTTTGGTTATGGGATCTACCGCCCACTTGGGGATAGATCTGGAAAGACAATGTCAGTGCCCCCACGACTGATTGACACAAAGGTGGTTCGACGGATGACAGAGTTTACCACTAGGGTTAGGCAAGACACAAATGAGATTTATATGAGGTTGGATGATGAAAACGGACGCGACAAGCTGATGGCTGGTCGGCACGAGACATGCTGTCTATGGGTTGGGCGTGCATATGCTCGTACATCTCTACTGATGGAGAGAGAGGCTGGGATGTCTCGAGAGGCTTGGGGGCGATCTATGGACGCTAGTGATCTTGCACGTTCAGAGGTTATGTCACTACGTACTACTGTATTGGGTCAGCAGGCAATGATTACAGAGTTGCAGGCAGCAGACCACAGGAGACAGGCCGGGCGATTACAAAGTTGCTGGCAGTAGACCACAAGAGACAGACATAGTTCATTGAGGCACTAAAGCTGCTGAAGGCACTACATACCCATATGACAGAGTTTCAGAGACAGCAGGGACCCGTTAAAGGTCCTGCATAGCCAGATGCACCAAAGGAGGCTGGTAGCTGTTCATAGATCATTTTATGGCTACTTATTTTGTTCAGCCTACTAAGTATTACAGGTAACTCCCGGCTAGTATGGCTTTAGGTTGTATATTTTAGCTTGTAACCTAATCGTTGTGATCATTTTGTATCTGAACCAATCATGTATGTTGATTGTTAAGTTTTAATACACTATAAAATATATATACTAATATAACCTTAAGAGCAATTAAGAAAATTCCCTAAGGAAAATTCACTCTCAAAAATATATAATATAATATATAATACGTATATTTAACCGGATAAATATGATCACCCGGGTCGTTTTCCCAACGACTAGTGAAATTAAAACCTCGTTTAAGCTTGGATTATGATTTGAATAAGAAAATAGATGATTTAATGTTCTATGACTACTAAATAAAAAGCAAAAATTAAAAGGCAATTTAAACAATTAAACAAATACGAAAAACAAATAAAACGCGACAATTAAGCAAATAGACTAAAATTTAACCCTAAAATTGCAAACTAAGTTTCTAAACCTAAATTAGGATAAAAGAAAATTATTAAGAAAAAGAAAAATATTTTTTTTAATTATTTTGAATTTTTTAATTAAAAACTATTTAATTCTAATTAAATCCTAAAAAAATAAAGAATTGCAAGTAATTGAAATTATATTTTTCCTAGATAAAAAAAAGAAAAATAAAATTTTAGAAAGAAGAATCACTATTTTTGGGTTTTTATATTTAAAAAAATGAATTTTCTAAGATTTAAACTAATTAAAAAATTTAAAGGTAACAAAACTATTAAAAATAAAATCCTAAATTTTTTTTTAAAAATTAAACTAAATAAAGAAAATATGCAAAAATTTTATAAAAATAAAAGCCCTAATCTTTATCTTTTTAATAAACTTTAATTAAACTAATTAAAAATTTAACCTAATTATTAATTAAAAATATAAAACTAACTAAAACTCAACGAAGGACTTGACTAAGGACTAATGGTGTTAGTCCTTGAAGGACTAACAGTGCAATTACACTAACTAACAAAGGATCAACTAAGTCAACAAGCAAATATCAAAAATTACAAAACTTACCCTGAGACCTAGCCCGATTACACCCCAAGTCCCTTAAAGCCTAAAAATAAGTTGAGATTTAAAAGTGCTATTGGAAAAACTAAAAGACAAAGTTGGAAATAAGGCAGCAAGAACAAACTATACAAAAGCTATATGGGCTGAAAACCAATAATAAGCTCAAAAAGAGCTCATTTATAAGCTGTTTACAGAAAGGAGGTGTTTGCCTTTGGCTTTACTAAAAAGCTTGTAAAAAGCTCAAAATAAGCTCAAACTTGAAAGTAAAAGAAGAATGGAAAGCTTATGAAGTGTTTTAGCTTATTTTGAAGAGAAAATTTAGCTGGTAACAACAATAAACAGTTAAAAATAAAGCAAAAAGCTAAACTCAGATTTAGCTAAAGGTACTCAAAATCAATAATAAGCCCAAATGCTCAACAAGGCCAAGACCAGCAGAATGAGCTAGAGACTTATCACCAACTATAGAGCTCAATTTTCATTCATAAAACCTATACTTATAAGCTAGAAATTAAATTTTAAAGAAACTAAATTTACTACCTACTGTTTTTGGCTTTTCAGATTTTTTAATGACTTTTAATCTAAGATTATATTTATAGTAAAACCTACTGAGAAATGAAAACATGCCTAATCGATATTGGTAACAATATCTAACAATATCCTATTAAAATTTAAAACCTAAATCCTTTTATTACTAGCTCAAATGAAAGCTAAAAGTGACAGCAGGAACTAAGCTGTTCCTGCTGGTGCACTTTGCACAAGCACAAAACCAATAGTGCAGGTTACCTAAAGGGTAATCCTGCACTTGGACACACTCCTTTAGAGTGCAACAACACAATGCTAGCAAAATCTGACCCTAAAATGCTTAGAATACAATTTTCACAAACATAAAGTAAATGTGAATGCCCTGGTGGCAGGAACAATCAAATTAGACCTAAATCTTAAACGACTGATTATAAATGAAACTAAGCTAACCAAACAAACTGCATCAAAACCTTTTGCTTTAATGAGTCAAATTAAGCTAATCCAAACACCCTTAAATTGACAGAATTTTTGAAGTAGCTTGATGATTTTTGAAAACAATGCGCTAACTCCTAATAACCAGATTTACTACTAGCTTATATCAAGCTTAACAAACAATTTCAAACAATTTTATTAAGCTAAATAAAGATCTACACTATGGCTAACTATACTTTTGTTTTTTTTATAGCTTTTATAACAAAATTATATAACACTATGTTCTAGACTAAAAAGCAAAAATAGATTAACCGACTATGATTAATAAGATAAGGAAAAAACACAATTAAGCACTTAATAAGCATACTAAAAAAGCAAATAAGCATAGAAAGCAATTAGAAAACTATTGAAAGCTAGAAAAAAGGGATTAAATAAGAAACTTACAAGGCATCTCTAGCTAAACAAAAGGACCTAAAGGGCATGCTGCAAGCTCCCTAGCTTATAATAACAAGGGTAAAGTCCTTGGAGGAGCTCTTCCAATTTAAGCTCCCCTTTCATAACTCACAATCCCAATGTAAAGGTGATAGTTATATTAGCTGAATTTTTTATATAATTAAGTAAGATTAGGTTTCAGTTAAAGCCTCCATCAAGAGCTTATAGAACCTTAAGAGCTTGAGAAGATCTTATTAAAGCTTATTGAGAAGAGTTGAGCTTTGAGTAAAAGGACTTGAGAGAATTGAAATGTAAACCATGATTTATTTAACAAAATACATTTATTTCATTACATAAAAAAAGATTACATAATTCAAATGTCAAATTACAATAAGCAATATTTAAGCTACCTAAATTATTAAAAACTAGAAAAAGGAAAAATAAGGTAGAAAGAAGGTGTATTGCATGTGTGAGCTAAGGCCTTTTTATAGGCTGCCAAAGAAGCTTCTAGGCCTCCTGAATCCATCTCCTAGGCTTCAATCCGCACCCTTGATATCCTTCTCTAATCATTGCAAATGATTTTAGAGCCGTTTGATCCATTTTGTGTTTATCGAAGATCGCAATAGCGGTCCATTTCATTGATGTGACATTGTGTTAGTTGTGTGAGTGATCCAAGAGTAAATCCCACTTAACCTTGTGCTTTTCTTGCTCTGACGTGGCCTCCTCATGAGAGTGAGCTAATAAGATCACTTGATTAGACTAAACTCTCCCTGCCATCTTGTAGACGAGCTCTTGAATTGACTTATTCACCCCTTAATTTGGATTTGCCCCTTGTTTTACCCATGGGTAAAGATGGAGACGATGATGAATAGTAATTAGGTCTTGGCGCCAAGTTTATAACTGAACGAGTTAATTCAGTTTTAACTTTGAAATATTAGCATAATTGGCCCCTCTCTTTGGTTAATACAAATTCAAGTATAAAATGACTTTGGGAAATGGCAATATGAGTCCCTGGAGTTTATTAAAAGGGGAATGGGTTAGGATTGGGCGTATGGAATGGGTTTTTGGGCTCTTTGGTATCCGGGTATGATTTTTAAGACTTTTTAAGGCCCATTAAGGTTCTAAGGGCCCAATAAGAGGTGAGGGGTTATTTTTGGACTTTAGTGAAACTTGGAGGGTGAAAATGGAATTTTTTAGGTTTTGTCTTTTATTGGTTGACTTCTGTTGACCATTATTTGACTGGATTTGACTGAGGCTTGACTTTTCTGGCTTCGGCTTTGAATCTTTGGCTTCTTTTTGTTTTCTTCTGATTCTCGTGTCCGTGCTTGCTTGGTTTAAAATGTTTTCTTGTATTTCATATAATCCGGTTTCCTGCACACACAAAACACAAATACAAGCACATTTTTTCTATTTTTGGTTTGTTTTGCGTTTAATTGGGTTATTTTATGTATTAACGGATATGTGTATTTTACACTTATCAAAATTCCCCAAACTAAACGATTGCGTGTCCTCACGCAATATCACATGCCTTATAACCAAATACCTCAAAACTTCCCTAAACTAAACCTTTGAAAAGCAAGTCAAAGAATGTTGTTTGAAGAAGCTAAGAGATCACAAGCTTATAAAACACCCGAATTCCTTTTTTCAAATCTTTTTTTTTTCCTCCTTTTATGATTTTTTCTGATATTAACTACCTAAACTACAACTTATTTGTTTACAAAAACAGAATGTACTGTTTCATTACCTCATTGGTAACTTAAGGATCATAGAACCAAAGCACAATAAGTGTCTAAAAGATAATTTCATCATCCCCCGATTTTTCACCTTTACCCATTGCTAAAGCTTATAAACAAGAGCATTTTTAATTAATAAGTCATTTACACTAAAACATACTCCTACAATATTAAATGTGTTACTTACTCTTTCCTCCCGCAGAACCCTACTTTTGTTGCTCACGATATTACTTAAGTCCCATATACCCGAAAGGCACTTTAAGAAGACTTTTGTTTTCAGTACTTAATTAATTCCAAAAATAAAGCGTACGGTTAAGAACGCAATAAAAGCTCCTACTTCTTTTCAAAGATCAAATGTTATCAAGATTAAAGTCCACCTCGAGGCAGACCAAAATTTGCTTTATAGGCTACTTAAGCAAGCACCATTACATGTCATATACCCTATAGGCTCTTGATGACATGAATAGACCATCTTAGTTTGCACCATATACCCTAGGCTCTTTACGGCACAATATAAGACAAATATTAAGCAACATTATTATACCTCAGTCCTTTAGAAGGCTACAACATCGGCCACACCTCCGACAAGATGTAGCAAACATATTTCGACTTCGGTAACTTCCTCGACCTTTTAGAAGGCTGTAACATCGGTTGTGAGCCGGCAAGATACAACAAACTTTTATCAGTCTTGGATTGTTATTGAATTCTACTTATCTCATATACCCTAAGGCACTTTAAGGAATAAGCAAAATATTTATTTATGTGATACATATAGTATGCCAAATTAGGTATTCCTGATGTGTACTCATCCTAATCACAAAGGAACTAAAAAAACTTGTATTAGCTAATTATTAACCAAAAAACTGCACAACTCTATATATTAAACATTTTATTATATAAAGGTGAAACTAAGCTAATGGGATAAAAAAGCACAATTAACATTTTATGAGCTGAAAGAAAACCAACATTTCGAACGATTTAATGTCATACTTATAAATAACACTATCCTTTCTTGAACTCTTTGCAAGATAAAATCACTAAGAAAGAGACTCCGCGAACACTTAGTCTATAAAATCCCACTCGGCATATTAAAATCTACTTGAGATTAGCACAAGTCTTCATTTACTAACGATTCAAGTCTAGCATGTTACTAGCACAAACTATCATCATTAATTGTTAAGGGAGAAAGCTAGAACTCTACACGTTCGATCGGGTCAAAAATTACTTCTTATTCTTACCAACGGAAAACCTACATTCGTGTCTTAACACTTTTTTTTTAATTTTAAAAAATTAAATTTTTTGTTATTTTTGTGGGAAAACGGGTACGTGAGAACAAAATAATAAGCAAGCAATATCAAATCGATAGATTCCCTCCCCAAACTAAAACAAAACATTGTCCTCAATGTTTAAAGTCGGGTCTCTACGTAAATCTAAGCCGTTTATGAATTATACAAAGATAAACGTGAATCGATAAGATGAAAGGATATCGGATATCCCCAAACTAATTGCGAACAAAGGATGAGAAGCTCGAGTAGAACGAGAAACAGCACCGGACACGAGAGGCTTCAGAAATTGTTGGGTCGATCTTACAAAATCACAAAAAACAAGCAACAAACATTGAGAAATCGGAAAGAGTACAAGCCTCTCTCAACACAACACATTAGTTTAAGAAAATAGAAAGAAGATAGAAAAAGGATAGGCATGGAGTGAACTCCCACGAAGCGACTTGTTTTTGTTTCACAACGAGCTCCCAACTTCGACTCGATTCTCCCGAATTTAGTTGTCCTTAGGGAAAGTTTGGAGATCCGGGATAACCAATGGTGGTGTATCCCCTCCATAATAATGCTTCAAACGATGATAATTAACTTTGAAATTCGAACCATCGGCATGAGACAACTTGGCAGTGCCATAAATAAACTTCGGTAATAGTGAAAGGTCCGGACCATCAGGATTTGAGCTTTCCGGAGAAAATCTTTAATCGCGAGTTGAAAAGCAAGACTTGATCACCAACATTGAAGATTCGCGAATTCATTACTTGAATACGTGTAGTTTCTTTATCTTCTCCTTGTAGATTAGCGAATTCTCATAAGCTTGATCACGAAGCTCGCTAAGTTCATTGAGTTAAAGCTTTCGATGATCACTCGCGGTCTTGAGATCGAAGTTGGCATGCTTAAGAGCCCAATATGCCTTATGCTCTAGTTCAACGGGTAAGTGACACGCTTTACCATAAACTAACTTGTACGGAGTACATCCAATTGGAGTCTTGTAAGCGGTCCTAAAAGCCCATAATGCATCATCTAACTTGTCGGACCATGAGGAACGGTTTTCTCTGAACCGTCCTCATATTCCAAATTCTTTTGAGACCATCGATCGAGAATTCAACTGACCACGTCGTTTGAAGAGGGTTGTAATGAGTCCGAAAGACGATGGGGTGACACATATTTTGACAAGACTTCTTGCAACTATCGTTACAAAAATAGGTCCTCGACGCTAATAAATTGCTCTAGGACATCGAATCGGGAGAAACTAGATATTTAAGAACTTAACAACTACTCTACATACGTTGGTGTGGGAGCGCCTGGCTTTCAACCCATATGGAAAGATAATCCGACAGCTACTTAGAATATATTTGTTTTCCTCTAGACACGTAAAAAGGTCTATAACATCGATAACCCTAAACATCGTAAATTTCACAAACTTGGAGATTGCATTGTTGAGTCATCTCATCTCGATGTGAAATCTTTGCCTTGTCCTTTGGACAATGCATCACAAGATTTGATCAATTCGTAAGCATCCTTATAAATTGTAGGTCAAAAGAAACCGGCATCAAATACTTTACGAGCGGTGATATTAGCACTATGATGGCCCCTAGTGGGTCCTTCATGACAAGCCTTGAGAATTTCAAGAGCTTCTTGGCCAAATACACATCTACGGAATGAATTTGATCTGCACATGTTCGAAAGAGATATGATCATCCCACAAGTAATGCTTATAATCCATGAAAAACTTCCTCTTTTTATTAGGGATTAACATTCCTTTGATAGAGAAAATTCCCCACATGGTAATTGCTATATTCGCAACACAAGTATTTGGTCATCATGAGAAGTTCCATCGTGTCAATGTTTCCAAGGAAAAGTTTCATTAATCTCTTTAGGATCAAAAACATTCTCATACGGGTTTTTCAAGACGAGAGAGGTGATCGGCTGCATAGTTTTCAGCTCCCTTGGTATCAATTACTGAAAAATCGAATTCTTGAAGAAGTAAGACCCATCTAAGCAGATCTGCTTTGGCGTCTTTCTATTGAAGAGTATTTCAATGCGGAGTGGTCCCGTATAAACAACACTTTTGTTCATGAATTAGATATGATCGAGAACCTTTTCAAAGCGTAAACAACTGCAAGCACTCTTTTTCCGATTGTGTTAATGTAGTTTGATTCTGTCTTCGGTCATTGTCCTTACTTGCATAATGAATTGGTTGGAAATGCTATCTCAATTCTTTGTCCCTAGAAACCGCACCTATTGGCATAAATCACTTGCATCGCACATGATCATCAAAAAGGTTAGGTCCCATTTGGAGCATGAGAATTGGAGGCTTATCGGTTAACTTCTTTCATATGTTTGAAAGGCCTAGAATACAATCTTCCTAGAAAGATAAAAAGGAGTGTTTTTTCTCTAAAGATGGTCATGGGTCGAAGAATCTTTGTAAAAAACTTTGATGAATATGCGTAAAAAAAAACCAGCATGCCCGAGAAAACCTTCGATTCCCTTAAGGTGGTTTGGTGAGGTAGCTTAGAAATCACATCGATCTTACTTTGTCGACTCAATTCCTTTCTAGAGCTCTTATGTCCGAGTAACGATACACTCTTTCACCATGCAAATGGCTTTTTCCCAATTAGAGCTAGTTGGTGTCCTTCACCTCGTTTAAAACATTTTTTCTAGTGTGGTTGAGGCACTAGAAAAAGGAATCTCCAAAACCGAGAAACATCCACAAGACTTCATTGTCTTTTCCAATCATGTCTGGAAGATTGTCAATCAAACACCTTTGAAACGTGCTGGGCATGCATAAACCGAAAGCATGCGGCGATAAGCAAACCGTTCCGTACTGGCAAGTGAATGTTGGTCTTCTCTGTCATTTGGATCGATTGAATTATTAGAATAACCTGAGAAACCGTCTAGGAAACAATAGTACTCATTTACTGCGAGTCTCTCAAGCATTGATCCATGAACGGAAAGGGAAATGGACTGTCTTTGTAGCTATTGTTCAACTACGTCATAAATAAATCAATATGCTGATGCATACTCTCCATCATGTTACAAGTCATGTCGGTACTAATTCGTTATCATCATTGTGACTAACTACGGTCATTCCCTCCTTTCTTTGGTACACAAGTTAACTGGGCTCAACCCAAGGGACTATCCGAGATTGGGTAGATCATCCAGCGTCACGAAGTTTTTCAACCTTCTATTTTTAATTACATCATATATTTGGATTAACCCTTCTCTGATGTTTACCGCTGGTCATAGCAGCTCCATTAGAAATTTTATAAAACAAAATCTGCTTTATAACCCTTAATGTCAGAGAAGCTTCCAAGCATTGCATGCTTTCAGGATTAAAGAACCTTTATGAGAGCGGTTCTTATTCAATCATCCGCTCAAACTTATGCAATTATAACAGGCAATTGTTGTTATCTGCTAAAAATGCGTATTCAATATGAGAGGGTAAGTCTTAAAGTTCAACCCGGAGGCTCATTCTTGGTTCATAAGAAACAACATATTCGATGACGGACGTTCCTTGGTCAACTATTTTTAAAGGTCCTCTTTGAATTTCTGGTAAATAATCTCCTTGGGTATTGGTTGAAGGAGGTAATGGATCACTATGAGAGTGCTTCGCGATATGAGAATGTCACCCCTCGGGATCATACTCATAGCATTAATTTCGGTGAAGTTGCACCATCAATGCTATAAAAGCACTCGGCTTTCTTCAAAAAGTAAAAATCACTTCCTCGAAAGGATGAGTGGTGGAGAAGATTTGAAACAATCGAATCGTACCGAAGACGTAAGATACCTATTCTAATGGATTGGATATCCTGGTCAACCTAGCCGAAATTTAGGTATATTAAGAGGTGTCGAAACACCAGATATTGCTGAATAAAGTTATCAGCGTCATGTTCAACTGGTTTAGTAAATCTTAAGTCTTTTCTTAGACACACTAAGCGGATAACACAAATTTAATCTCGGGACGAGATTTCTTTAAGGGGTAGGTACTGTAACATCCGAGAATTTTCGGATTTTTAAGATAACTATTTTACCCCTTTGACTTTTAGGTCTGACTTGACTTACAAGAACAACCATCTAAATCACGTTTTCACGGCTCGGACCCTAAAGCAATTCGATGTGAAACGACATTCCTGACAACTTTTCAGTTTTGCCCGAGACCTGGAAACGAGCCGAAAAAGGCTAAAACAGCACCGCAAACATTTTTCGAACAATATACAACGCGGACACACAAAAACAATTAAATTTGTTTTTAATTATCAGTATTTATTTAATAAAAATATTAAATAAATTAGTCATCACTTTAATTAAAAGCGTTGCGGATAACGCGAATACTCGAGTTGAAATCCAACTTTATTTCGGACAAGACGAAACCGGTTCACAAAATGAATAACAGATATTTTATTAAATGTTATAAAATATTTATGAAACATTATCGAGTAAATACTCATTTTTATCAGAAAAATGATTCGGAGAACAATGGCGCAAGTTTCAAGAGTTGAATCATCCGTTAAGTCGCTCAAATGAGTCCCGAACCGCTTTTATCAAAAAGTATATGAAAAAGTTGCATAATAAACCCTCAACTATTTTAACTTATCACTTTTGAGTTAAAGTTTTAATATATATATAAAAATTTTATATATTTATTTCATTTATACAAAATAAATACACACACACACACATAATACTCCCTCTCTCCCTCTCATCTCCTCCGGCGAACTGCCGCCGCCGCTGCCGTCGCGCCACCGCCGGAAAAGTTTTCCGGTCCGGGAGAAGGATTGCCATATGCAACTGAGTCGGAAAAATCTAAGACTTCTTGTGAGTATTCTTCACACGTGACATCAATGAGATCGACTTTCTTCAACGATTCGAAATTGTTGTACGAAATAGAAGGTGTATCACCACATTTAAGGGTTAAAGTCTGATCATCATTCCTAAGAATTATCTCTCCTTCATATACATCGATTAAAGCATGAGCTGTCCTAAGAAAAGGTCTCCCGAGTATCAACGGTACTCGAGGATCGGCTATGAAATCAAGAACAACAAAGTCGGCGGGAAAGTAAAACTTCCCTACTTTGACAAAAACATTTTCGGCTACACCGGTTGGTTTGGAAATCGTTCGGTCGGCTAATTCTAACACCATTTTAGTATCATTTAGGCCCGGGAGTCCAAGCTTTTTCCAAATGGAAAGAGGCATGAGATTTATGCTAGCACCTAAATCGGCTAGGGCTAAGCAATTATCAAACTCCGAAAAATCACATGGAATAAGAAATCGACCGGGGTCACCTAGCTTTTCCGGAAGCTTTTTAAGGACAACCGCACTACAATTTTCATTCAAAGGTGTCTTGGTTAACTCGATTAACTTGTCTTTGTTATTAAGCATCTTTTTGAACATTGGAGCAAACTTTGGCATATGAATGAGAGCATCCGCGAAACTTAGCTCAAAGTGAAGATTACGGAAAATTTCCATAAACTTTGAAGCTAGGATATCATCCTTTTCATGAATTTTCTCTTTTGCAAGTCTTGAAGGGTAAGGCAAACTAGTCTTGGTCTTTTGAGCTAAAGAAGGCTCTTTGATTGGTTCTTTGTCTTTTCCTAAGTCTTGGACAACTTGAGGTTGGATGTCTTCGGTGCTAGGTAGCTCCGTATCCTTTGTCACCTCGGGTTCCTTTTCCACCACCGGCGGTGGAATTGGAGGTCCGTCATATGAGACACCACTTCGTGTGGTAATTGCCTTGGCTTCGTTCCTAGGATTTGGAATGGTATTGCTTGGTAAAGTACTTGAACTTGAAGGTTGGTTGGTGTGATAGCTTTGCATGAAACTGAGCATCATCTTCTGAAAATCATCTTGCTTCTTTTGAGAATCATTGTAAACTCTTTGAAAATCATTTTGGTTTCTTTGAAAATTATCCAACTTCATTTGCAAGTTATTCATGTTCGCATCATTAGCTTTAGCATAACTTTCAAAATCCGTTTTAGACACACCTTGAATTTGTGAAACGGGAGGTAAAGCTTGATTAACCAAAGGTTGATTTGTTGGTGGTTGGTATGGTGGGGCTTGATAAACGGCTCCTTGATTGTTTGGACGGTTTTGGTTGAAATTTCCTCCACGGTTTTGATTCGAATTGAAATTGTTTCCTTGATATCGGTTTTGGTTTCCTTGGTTGCTTTGAACATTTGGTTGATTGAAACCCGGTGGTCTCATTTGGTTTGCCAAATTAGATGGTTGGTTTCTTTGAAGAAAATTACCAACGGCTGCGGTTTGTTGAAATTGTTGGATGTTGTCATGAAAAACGGGAAAATCGTTTCCACCTCGAGTTAACGGACAATGGTTAAAATTGTGATTCGATCCACACGTGACACAAACTTCCTCGACTGCTTTGACGGTAGCAGGAGTAGTAACAACTAAAGCTTTCATTTCATTCATCATTTGTTTCATCTTAATAGTCATCTTATCCTCAAGAGAAGCGGCTATTTGTTGCATATCGAAAGAATTATTAGAAGGTGAAGAAGTAGAAAGAGGAGCATCCGTACTCACTCTTGAATCATTAGCACGACTTCTTGAGTAACGAACTTTTGACTTGCTTTCAATAATCGCTAATCCTTCTTGAGGCATCTTGTCTAAGAAATTGCCACCCGCGGCGGAATCTAAGGCATCTTGATCGTTGGAATTTAAAGAATTGTAAAAAGTATCAAGTTGGTGTAGTTCCGAAAAGCCATGGTGAGGACATTGACGAAGGAGTCCTTTAAAACGTTCCCATGCTTCATTGAAGGTTTCGTTTGGTTCTTGGAAAAAATTAGTGATTTTGTTTCGGAGATAAGTCGTTTTTGATGGTGGAAAGAATTGGTTTATAAATTTTGAAACAAGGTCGTCCCATGTGAGAATTGATCTAGGAGGTTCCTTGTCTAACCAATCTCGGGCTTCACCGTCTAGAGAAAAAGGAAAAAGCAAAAGCTTTATCGAAGTGTTCGGAACTTCGGGATGTCTAAACGTTGAAGTAACCTTGTTGAAAAATCGAAGGTGATTGTGAGGGTCTTGTCTACCCGTAAACTTATTACTTTGCACAAGATTGATTAAAGGTTGTTTAAGCTCAAAATTGTTAGCATTTATCGGTGTGACAACAATAGCATCTTCATACCCCTCGATGGGTGTTTGTAACATTTGGGTCATCGTTCGATTATCGGCCATTGCAATAATGTTTTGATCGACAATTGGTTCTTCTAAATCAAAATTTTCAACAACAACCGGAGGAGTTTGTTGTTGTCTACGTCTTCGAGATTGCGAACGAGTGCGCATAAAAAGAAAAACTAAAAATCAAAAAGCAAAACTTTACACTAATTTTTTTTAATTAACAATGAATTTTAACGGTTACACGGAAGAGACTTAAACCAAATAATCAACTACTTCACGGTAGCTCTCAAAAATTGCTTTTCAAGGTGAGCCGTACTTCGTAG
Organism: Tanacetum coccineum; assembly: GCA_026074375.1. Taxonomy (NCBI): domain Eukaryota; kingdom Viridiplantae; phylum Streptophyta; class Magnoliopsida; order Asterales; family Asteraceae; genus Tanacetum; species Tanacetum coccineum. Next base: position 8,952 of record BQNB010001867.1, on the reverse strand, counting down.
AGACACAAATGGCAAGTGTTAAATCTTTAGTTCGATTTGGGAACCAACAAGTTCACCGGAATTGATTATGATAATACCTCCGTTGAGAGTATTATATTTTGGTATTTTTACCAATTGGTGACTTTTTATCTCTTAATTAAAAAGGAAGATTTTTTTTATATTTTTGATTTTTCTATTTTTTTATCTTTTACTTATACTAAAAAGAAAAGGAAAATATTTTTTACTTTTTTTATATTTTATGATTTTTTTGGATTTTTGAATTATAAAACAAGAATGAAACTTTCGAGGGTGAAAGGATCTTCAAACCAAATAAACTAAAAACGAAGGAATCTTAAACACTAGTCCCCGGCAACGGCGCCAAAAACTTGATAGCAGTTTAGATACACAATAAAATATACTATAAAAATAATATTCCACAAGAGCAATTAAGAAAATTCCCTAAGGAAAATTCACTCTTAAAAATATATATAATATAATATATAATACGTATATTTAACCGGGTAAATATGATCACCCGGGTCGTTTCCCCAACGACTAGTGAAATTGAAACCTCGTTTAAGCTTGGATTCTGATTTGAATGAAGCAAAGATATTTTTGATAATCTATATCTACTAAATAAAAAGCAACAATTAAAATTGAACAATTAAAGGCAATTAAACAATTAAACAAATACGGAAAACAAATAAAACACGACAATTAATGAAATAGACTATAATTAAACCCTAAGATTGCCTAACTAGTTTTTCTAAACCTAAATTAGGATAAAATAAATTTTTTAAGAAAAAATAAAAAATATTTTTTAGATTATTTTTTGATTTTTTATCAATTAAAAACTATTTAATTCTAATTAAATCCTAAAAATAAAAAAAAATAAAAAATAATTGAAATTATATTTTTCCTAAGTAAAATAAGTAAAAAGAAAATTTTAGAAAAAGGAATTACTATTTTTGGCCTTTTTAGATTAAAAGATATGATTTTTTCTTAAATTTTTAAACTATTAAAAACTATAAAAATAAATAAACTATATTTAAAAATAAAATCCTTAAAATTTTATAAAAATGTACACTAAATAAAATAAACATGTGCAAAAATTTTTTAAAAATACTATAATCCCTAATTTTTCATCTTTTTATAAAAAAAAAAATTTAAATTTAAATTATTAAAAACTAAAACCTAATTACTATTTTAATAATTAATTAAAACTAATTAATACTTAACTAGACTAATGGTTGACAAAGGAGAAAAAGAACTAATGAGAATAACTACTAGCTAACGGAGGGGTTAACAATTAAAATTAAAAGTTACACTACCTACCCTGAGAGCCCAACCCGATTACAAACTAAGCCCAATTAAGCCCAAAATAAGATGAACTATTAAAAAGTGCTTATCAGAGGAAACTCAAAAGAGCTAAGTTGTAGATTAAGCTGGGGTGAACAACATTAATAAAAGCACTATGGGATGAAACCCACGAAAAGCTCAATTAAAGCTTATTTATAAGCTGTTTACAGAAACAATGGCTTATCCTTGTTTTTTGCTAAATAAGCTGTAAAAAGCTCAAAATAAGCTTAAAGTAAATTCTAAAAAGCTGTTCTAAACTCCCTAAGATGTGCTTAAACTAATTGAGAAAAGAAACAAAAGCTGGAAACACTTTTAAGCTATTATAAATTGATTATGAAAAATGGCTATTCAGGAAATTAAGCTAGTAAATGACAAAATCAAATTAAGACTAAAAAAGTTAACAAGCTGAATTAAACCCTAAGCTCTTGCATTCTTAATTACTAGCTAATAGACTATGAAATTAAGTAATAAAAACAGATACTAACATAGAACAATTTAAAGCTTAAACACAAAACTAATGCCCTACTGTTTTTTAGCTTTGGCTTTTTTAATGACTTTTAAGAGCAAAAATAAGCTAGAAAATTAAACTGCAAATGAAAATAAGTGCTGATTTAAACTAAGCTATATGAATTCTAAAACATATCTAAATCCTAGCTCCTAATCTCTACAATGACTAACCTAAATGAAGCTATAAAAGATCAGCATTTCCTTCATAAGAAAGTACTGCTGATGCACTTTGCACAAACCAAGGCCAAAGTGCAGGCACACTTGATGGTGCAGCTGCACTTGACACACTCTATTGAGTGAGTCAAAACTAGATTCAATCACTCTTAAAGCCTAGAGATCCTAGGACAAAAATAAGCCAACTAATTTTAAGCCTAAAGGTACCCTGGTGCTGGAACCAATATAATAAGCCATAGCTTTTGAATTTTAGCAAACTAACTTACAAAAACTCATTTCCTAGTGATCTTAAATAAAACCTAAGCTAACTCAAACAAATGCACAAAAAAACTTTGACTTCTAGTGGTCAAATTGTCCTAAACCAAACACCCCTTTAACTGAATTATGAATCTTATTAAGCTGCTAGAATAAAATTCAATAATCAAATCCTAATTACCAGATATTAAACATATTATAATGAATCTAATAAGCATAAAAACTTAATCAAATAAGCCAGAAAACAATAAGCTACTACTATGCATATTTTTGGTTTTTTTATGAATTTTAAGGCAACTTAAGCTATAATAAGATCTAGTCTATATTTAGCAAAAACAGATAATTAACCCTATCTAATAAGCAGTATGGGAAACAAATAAGCACAGATAAGCAGGTAAATTAAGCAAATAAACAGATAAGCAACAAATTAAGCTAAAACTGAAAATAAAAGAGGACTTACAGTTAGCCTAGCTTAACAAGGCTCAAATGCTCTTAGAGCTTTGCTACAAGCTCTCCTAGCTTATAAATAAGCTAGGAGTTAAGTCCTTGGGAGCTCATCCAAAGCTAGCTCCCCTTCCATAGCTTATAATCAAAATAAGACAAAGAACTTTAGGCTGGTTTAACGATTTAAGTATATTAAGATCTAATTTAGCTCAATTGTAAGCTTATAGACTCACAAGAGCTTAAATGAGCTTATGACAGGCTTATGAGACATATTGAGCTTTTAAGTAAAAAGTTTTGAGAGAATTTGAAAGGTAAACACAGGATTTATTTAACAAAATACATTCATTTCATTTCATAAAAGAAGATTACATAATTCAAAAGACAAATTACAATAAGCAATTTTTAAGCTAGCCTAAATTATTAAAAACTAGAAAAAAGAAAATTAAGGTAAAAAGAAGATATCGTGTGTGTGTGAGCTGAGGCCTTTTTATAGGCTGCCAAAGAAGCTTCTAGGACCCCTGAATCCATCTCCTAGCCTTCAATCCGCACCCTTGATTCTTCTAATCATTGCCAAATGATTTTGAGCCGTTTGATCTTTTTGTGTGTATCTGAGGATCGCCAGCGTGTCATTCTTTGATGTGACATTGTGCTTCCTTTGTGAGTGAGTTTAGTGCAAAACCCACGTCTCCCTTGTGCTTTTCTTGCTTTGACGTGGCTATGTGCTTGAGAGTGAGCTACTAAGAGCTTGGAGATGACTGATTTGTCCTTGCCAATTCATTGTACTTTACTTGAATAGACATCTGTACCCCTCAATTTTAGAAAGCCCTTTCGTTTGAGTGAATGGTAAACTTTGGGACGACGGGTGAATAGTGTTTAGGTTTGGCGCCCAAATTATAACTGAAAGGGGTAATTCAGTTGTAAGTTTGGGGAAATTGCAAATATGGCCCTTGTGGTTTATTTTTCTCTTTTGTAGTAAACAAAACAGGTTTGGAAAATTACAAGATTGGTCCCTGTGGTTTATGAAAAGGGGTAAATGGGCTAAGGATTGGGCTTAGGATCCGGGTGTGGCCCATTTAGGAGGTGAGGGGTTATTTTGGATTTTTGTGAAACTTTGAGGGTGAAAATGGATTATTTTTTAGTCTTGTTGACTTTTGTTGACCATGTTGACTGGATTTGACTGCGGGTTTGACTTTTCTGGCTTCGGCTTTGATTCTTTGGCTTCTTTTTGTACTCTTCTGATTCTCGTGTCTGTGCTTGCCCGTTTTTGACGGTTTTCTTGTGATTTTTTTGATATATCTGTACCTGCACACACAAAACACAAATACAAGCATATTGTTGCTATTTTTGGTCTGTTATAATTGGGTTTTCTTTTCACCCTTTATCCATACATTTCTTTTTAATTCTTCAACCCCTTTAATGCTTACCAATACGTCATCACTAACACCTTGTTGTGATTGTTCCAGTGCTAGCTCAATCTTAGTCGGCATTATTCCCTTATTCTTATTCTTCTCCAATCATACCTAAAGACTTCTAACCTAACTATGGAATGTCCATGGGTATATCCCTCTGGTTCTTGTTGGATCGTAGAACTTATACCTAACCTTAACCACCTTATGACTTCATCGACGTTATGAGATTAATTGGTTGTTGGTATAGAGATCGAACCATAAAACCTTTGATACATACATTTTGAAATACTCCCTTTACACATGTGCTTTGAGATTCGAAATTGTTTTGCACATGAAGGAAAGTGTTGCACTTAGAATCTTAAAGATCACATTCTTCTATATTACATTTTAATCACATTTTCTCCCCTTATTTTAAATAATAAATCTTTTAGTATTTGAAATACCAATTGATTAAAATTTGAGACATGAAAAGTTTCATGGGGAGAAAAATGTTACCATAAGATTGCATGAATTAGTGAACATTTTTCTTTTTGCTCCCCTTCAACATAATATGTAGGATACCATAGATTTTTAAAACTTGACGTTACAAGGATAAATGATATGACACCACAAATATGTTGAAGACTGAGTGAGATGCCTTAGTGAACAATGTATATTATTAATTGACATTATAATTTCCACATTTGAATTTCACAAAATGTTTTTGGATACATAAACTTGACATTTATCAGATGTACCCAAAATACATTAAAGGCTTTGGTTTTTAAAAGCTCTCCCTTAAAAATTGATCCATATAAATATGACATTTTTGAGAAAATTGATACCAAAATTTTGGAAAAGTATGCGAGGAGGGAGTGTTGAACACACAATTTTAAAAGATACCACTTGTTATGCAAATGATTTGACATTTAAAGTTTTTCTTGAAAAATTGTGTTCAATGATTTTGAAAAACCACATGATAGAAGACTTCTCTTCTATTTATAGAGTAAGCGCACTAAAACGTACACTTCCCTATGACATTTGAGTCTGGGTTACAGTCTGAGGTAACTGTAAGCCATTGTCATGAGCTCAAAACTTTTGAATGTTTTGAATATTAGCCCAAGACCGAGAAAATTGACTTTCTTGTTGACAGGATAAGTTATCTTTAAAGATACACTTTCCTTACATTGAAGTCTGAGTTATGTACTGATTTACACATAAGTCATTGAGAAAATTTAAAAAATACATGTTTTGAAACGTTTGAATGCTTGCTCGAACTTCATTTACACACCCGTGTCAATATTAATTGACATTTCTAGGTACGTAAATGTTATCGATTCCAAAAGACATGTCGAGAAGATTCTTTTTGGTATTTTGAAATTTTCTGATTTTATATTTTGTTTTTCTAGATTGTATATTTTCTATTTTCTTTTTCTTGGTTTTATATTTTTGTATTTGTTTTTTGATAATTATTTACAAGTCGAAGTTTCTATCAGCGGTGACAGTTGTTGCTAGAGTTGAAGTAGATGAAGTTGAATCTGGTTGTTATTGACGTTTATCGGATGCATCAGCAGTCGTAACAGCGAAAGACTTTGAAACAACTAGATTTTCTCCATTTGAGTTATTTGTCGAACAAAGGACCGAATAGACTTTCCAACTCTATCATTGACGACATGATTATCAAATCAGCTGTAGGAACTTCTATTGACGTTGTGGTGCGAGGATTGAACTGATGTGTTCAAACGTCATTTGACATTAAGGAACGAGGCCTGAACTATTGTGTTCAAACATCATTATTATGTTGCATCATTTGTGAATCCACTGTGACACTGGTTTCTGAGATATTAGCTTTTTCAGCAACCACACTCTGAGATTATCCTGCTTGACATTGTATGACGTACCTGCATTTTAATCAAAACTTTGTTCCTTCTAAACATTGATTGATGTACATGCACTTACATCCAGAGTTTGTTTGCATTCATGAATATTAGAGATATCTATATTGGAACCATGTGTGGATTCACTATCATCCTTGCTTGTGCAAGAGTCGAATAACTTTCCTATAGGAATCCACCTAAGACCAACATATTTGAAAATTCTACCAGTGGGTTTCCACCTAAGATCAGATCTAGGAGATGTTTTCTCATACACAGTGGAAGTCTTATTGGGAGAAAATCTATGTCTTGTGGATATCTACTTTACAGGTTTCTAAGTATGACTCTTCTGTTCTACGAGTTTGTTAGTGTTTCTGGTCTTATATGATTGAATCTTAGCACGTGAATTCACTTCTTTTAGGAATTTTGTTATACAAGCATCATGATTTGCATTAAAGGCACACTTATGACATGCAGAACAAACAAAATGTTTGGAATCTGAGAAAGAACTAGGATCCTTAAAGTGATCTGCTTTGGGCACAGCCGTTATCGTTACGCAACTACTTTTAGATGTAAGCCAATTCCTAGTTGTTTGATTAGTGCTCCTAGGTTTTGGTTTGATACCATCCTCAGTGCTTTGAAGTCTAGCAGAATGCATCACACTAGATTTTGAGTTCCTATCTCTTTCTTGTGTCTTTTTCCTAGCTTCATCTAGATAGTGATTATGAACCATGTCATTTGAACTAAATCTTGGCATGTTCTTAGAACTATTCCTAGATGATCTAGATGCAATCATATGTTTAGGTTTTACAAAAACAGATTCTCTTCTCTTAGGCAAATAGTGTTGAGTGATTGGTTTTGACAAATCATTTTTCACACTAGCTTGGGAGGTAAACCGTGGTTTTAAAATTTGAGGTCTTTCAGATTTAAACGCATTCGGTTGTCTAACAACTGATTGGTTTATGAGTGATTGTAAAACTGGTTTCCCTAAGACGGATGTTTTTGCAAACTTAGTATCTACACTATTTCCTTTTAACTTTCTTAATTCATTTTTTAAAGCAGCAATTGCAAACACCTTTTCTTGAATCTGGTCTTTTAAATCAGCATTATTAGCAAGCAAAGAAGTTGTCTGTTCTATAGTCTTAGATCTCGTTATTTTAATAGAATCATACAAATCTTTGTAATGCTTTTTTATAGTCTCAATTTGCTTATTTAAATGCTCATTCTCTGTAAGTAATTTAGCCACACTATGTTCTAATTCGATGTTTATTGTGTCATAAGCATCTATTTCCTTTTTAATCTTGGCTTTATTACTTGTTTCATTCAAAATGTGACCATGTTGCCCTGATTCTAAAGCTTGATTTGATATTTAAGTTCAAGAGCAATACTATGTGCTTTCATTCTTGCAAAATCTTTTTGAAATTGGGCAACGGTCTTTTTGAGAAAAATATTTTCAGACTCGAGAGATTGGTTTGAAAATTCAGTTGTCTTGTTATCAGGTGACGAATTAAGCAAACGACTTTTAACTTGATATTTTTTAGTATACTGGTCAACCCTACCTTCATTAATGATTTCAGGTTGCTCAGTATGTTGTTGTCCTGTAGCAAAGATATTACATTCAGCATTCAGTTATACCTCAGCCATTGGCTCTTCGTCATATATGGGTCTGATATCTGTATCATTAGCATCTGTATCATTCCCTGACTTGTTGCTGTATCTTGCACTTCTGATTTTGTCCTACTGCTTTATGTGACAACCAGTTCAACATCCAATGCATCTGTCATCTTATTCTCTTGTGTCTGCATCTGTCTTTTATTCACCTTTCTATCATACTGTTTTTGATGACGTGTTCTTTCAGCAACATACTTCTTAACATTACCCATGTGTTGAAGTAACATGTCTTTGAATTGTTTAACTTCGATTCCAGTGTATTCAACAAAATACTCGTTTGTCATTTGACTATCATAATCCAAGGAAAACTGTGAATCGATGAACTTCTGAAATTGTATGTTTACCCCCCAAAAGGCTGCCATGGATACGTCTTCTTAAAATTCAACTTTGTCAAGTTGCTTTTGTAGTTGATCTATGTTGAGGAACATCGTACTTGTGAAAGTATCATCATCTTGACCAAAGAGTGACATGAATGCCCGTTTGAATCCATGTTCGATGAGAGTGCCTTTTAAGTCTTCTTTAGAAAGAACTTGAAGGTGTGAATGAAGAGAACAAAAGTATGTCATGCATCTCTCTTTTGATTTTGACATATTGTATTTGATTGCATGCACATCTTTTATTTCAGAATCCAAGTTGTAGTCTTTCACTGATCTATTGAGTGCAGTCTCTGAATTACTGTTTTCTTTCCAAGAACAAGTGTATTGTATGGCAACTGAATTAACTTTCAATGCTTGAACTGTATTTGACTGATCTTCTTGTGTCTGCAGCAACTTCCTTTGATTCAATAATTGTTGAGTCTCTTGTTGATGAAGAATTATCTGAAGCATATATTTCTCAATGGAATCCATGTCATGGATCATTGTATCTTTGAAGGATTGAGCATCGAATGCTGTTTATTTCTGAATACGCTCTCATAATTCTGAATTGAAGGTGTCTTTAAACATTGTTCTGAGTTGTGTCAAAGCAGTCTTGCAATCAGCCTTACAAATTATTTCTTTGGCAAGATGCTTTTCTAGTAAATTCATGTCTTTAGAGAATGTTCTTCTAAAGATAAGTACTCCACCAAAGTCTTTTAAAAGTGTAACATCCGAGAATTTTCGAAATTTTGAATGACTATTTTACCCTTTAACTTTGTGGGTCTGACTTGACTCTTTGACTTTTGGTCTTTTATTGTCACATAAAAGCGATTACCGCGTAACCGGTAAAATTTTCGAAACATATTTTAAATAATAAATCATATTTATTATTACATCTCTCATGGACAAGTTATTTTTAACTTATTTGACTTGAAAACGAAAAAG
>BQNB010001866.1:98499-132315 GCA_026074375.1 Tanacetum coccineum | reverse complement strand
CTCAATCTTGGTTTCAATGAATCAACTAGATCAGTTTAATAGAAACTCAATCTTGGTTTCAAAATAAATTGATCTGAACATCTGCTTTTAAAAATCCTTATAGATTTGTAATTTCAAATCTGTAAATTAAAATTCTGTTTAATTAAAACTGATTTCGAAAGAAACTTAGCCTGGTTTCGATAGAAAACAGTTTATAAATATAAAATCCGTTAATAATAATTAATCTGATTTAAGAAAAGTGTTTTTAATTCTATTACACATAATCTGTTTTAAAATTGTAGGGAAACATGTACACTTTATTAATAAAATAGAACTACTCGTATAATACAATAAATTAAATTAACAGAAAATAAATAAAAGAAAATTAAATAACAGACATAAATGGGTAAAAGTAAAAGACAGACACTATATAACCATAAGTAAATAAAAGCAGTAAAAGGTCGTGGAACGAGGCTCGTGTTTAACATGATTCCCTTAAAACAGATTCGCCGTCTGTTTCCCAGGGTCCAATGTCCAAAGCTGTTGTACAGCCGGACCTGACAAACTTGCCTGAAAAATCACGAAAGCAGTCGTACATTTCTGATCGAAAGGATTGCTGGAACTTGGTCTCTATGGAGCTGCATATTTAGTTGTGTCTAAAACGAATGAGACTAGGCCTCTATTTATAGTGAAAACGTTGTCTGGTTTTTCCAAGATAAATAACTGCCCAACTTAAGCAAATCCTTTTGTGGAAACAAGAAGGGGGGATTGAATAGTTTCGTTTTACGTTTTAAAATTTTGCTTTCAAAAATGTTTAGATCCGAGTTATATGTTTAACAAATCCACACTATGAACAAGCAATGATAAACGTTCAAACGCGTTTCGTAATAATATATAGTATATCCCGTTAGATAAGAAAATTACTTTAGGAAAAGTAATAGTCTATCTTCCGAGTGTCGTTTCCACGGCGAGAGATGAATTGAAATTCATGTTAATGTTTTGAAGAAAAATACTTGATTATCTTTTAATGATTCTGGTTTAATATCTATTTTTAATACTAAGAAAATTAAACTAATATTAATACTAGATTTATAACAAACAATTAAACTACGTGAATTATGCCAAAATAATCTAAAAGATTTTTAAGACGAAAATGCTTGATAAGTGACATGAAAAGTTCATCAAGTGTGAATTAAGGTTTATTAATGAATTAATTTTCTTAGAAAAGATAATTATCTCACAACGTTGGTTTATTTTGACAAAAACCTTTTAAAAAGATATTAATTACTAGATGTGAAGTTTGACTATTTTTCTGGATTTTGCCCTTTAAGACATTCAAACCACAAATCTAAATAATCAAAGATTATTAATCAACTAAACCTTTTTCAAATCCACACTTAATTCCCGATTCATAATATCACTTAACAAGCACTAATTAAACTACCCGCTACACATAATGATCAAACAAGCAAAACTAAACATTTTATACTAAGCTACACTAATTAATTAAAAAAAGATAGAAAATGGGACCGAATTGAAGAGCCGCAAATGAACGAATACCACCCGATTTATTTAGCTAAAGCAAATAATCAAATTCGGTCTAGCTAAATAAACCCTTAAGCTCCACGCCTCATGAGTAGAGCGGTACTAAAATCATAAATCATAAAATTGTTAACAGGTAACAGATATATCAATTCTACTAGGCCTCTAACAAAACAATCTAGGCCTCTAACCAAACAAAGAATTTAACCGAATTAGCACTAGATAAAACACTTCCTAAATCGAATAAGCACTAGCTTTTCTTAAACGAGACGAATAACTATCAAGCACTTATAAATAAGAAATCTCAATAAGCCAGAAACACTATGAATACTAGATGAGGAATTTTAATAACGAAATAAGCTCTTAGAACTAGTAAAACTTTAAAACCAAGGCAATAAGCTAAACGATTTTAAGCTAAAACAAGATTTAAGCCAAATCTACTCTATAAGCCAAAACTAAAACGAAATAAGCACTAAACTAAACTAATAAGCCAACGAAATCAACAAGAAAGGGATTAAACAAACCAAAAGCACTTAAACGGCTTATATCTAACATGATATAGCAAATAAGCTTACAAAAATTTAATTTAGCAATATAAGCTCATGTTAAACCAAATAAGCTATTTAGAAGCTTATTTTATCAGAAAATAAGAGCTTCTAAAAACTTTAAATCAAATTAAGCACGAAAATAGGCTAAATCTGAGCTTATTTAAGCTTATAATTCGAAAAGTCCTAAAAATCTTATAGGAATGAATCGAATAAGCTCTAAAGAGCTTATAGGAGTCGATCTCTAAGCTTTTTAGGAGTTTTGAAATTAATAAGCTACGGTAATAAGCTCGCAAGAACAGCTTATTTTATAAGCTACAGAACGAAGAGATTAAACGAACCAAAATAGCTTTTTAAAAAGAAAATCACAAATTACAATAAGCTCAAACCATATTTATTACAAAACCTTAATAAGCTCTTGAGATAATCTTGTTACAATAAGCCAGAATTTTGAAATAAGCTAAACCTAAACAATAATAAGCTAAAAACTAAAAAGCTAAATTAAAAACTAAATTTTCCTAATGAGGTAAAATGAGGGGAGGCGAGTGTGTATTTATAAGGGCCAAGGGGTGATTTCGTAAATTAGCCCAATCATTAGTATAGTTATGAGCCAATCATTGATCATCAAGTGGGAGACCTCAGATCAATCGAAGAACGCAGGCGGATCCAGCTGGTAGGTGCATGACACCTGTCCATCTCTTTGCTTAAATGTTACGCAGCAATTATAAATTGTTTGATTTCTTTCATTTTGTAATGTGAAATGAATTTTGAAATATACAAATTGGCTCCCCACGTGGCTTCACCTTATTCGCTCTCACAAACCATAGTGCGCTGTCACATGATACATATTGATTTTATTACTCACACGTGACCATGATGCAAGCATACGTCATCACCTTCAAAATTCAGATTTAAATTAATCTTTGTTGGGCTTATCTTTGGGCTTTTAAGCTTGTCTGGGCTAGTCAGGCCCATTAAATAGGTTACGGGCTGGCCCAATAAGATCCGAGGGCACCGTTGGACTCGTAATTTTGCGCTCTTTCCAATGGCATGCTCGGAGACTTTCCACAACTTCATTTTGATTTTAAATAATAAGCACTCTTGATCGAAACGAACCCGAATATACCCGTTTTTGCTTTGTTTATAATCTTTTTACCTGCAAGACATAAAAATATCAAACAAACATATTTGCAAGATAATTATCCATATTTTAGCATTTTTAGTCTGATTAATAGTGTTTTACGGGGTATAAACGATGTGTGTTTTAACACACCTCAAGTGTCGATTTAAAGTGATCTCTTTTGCTGGTCTCATGCCTATGTTAGCTGGAAATCTAAATGTTTTTATGGTTTTGTAGGAGGTGCTGTGTAGGACATCATGGTATAGTTACTTGGGTCAAATGTGTCAGATACCATTTCTAGCCATATAAATGATAGGGGATTTTTATACAGGTTATCAGTAATAGCAACACTTGCATATTGTACATGGTATTATCTAAGATTAGGAAAATCAGTATTGTCCTAGCCTTCTAATGATTCGGGTATTCATATGTACAGAAAAAATGACCCAAACAGGACAGCAAGCCTAATGAATCGGATATTCATATGTACATAAAAAAATCTTTAATACCGTACACAAGAATATTGTATGCATACGTTTTATGCAAATAACTCGTAAACGTAATTTATGTGTTAACAAATGTAACAAAAGATTTAGCATAAACTAACCTGCAACACGAGGCTGATTGAAGGATATTAGTTGTATCCAACCAGCAACCGCATTCGCGAAATGAGACACCAAACAATATAAACGAACAACTTGCAAGTCCTTTGGCGCCGCTATATTTAGACATCTTCCCTACTTCGAGAAACACATCACTCGCATCATGAAGAGCTAAAACTACTAAACCAAAACGCATAAATCTGCAAGAAAAAAGAAAAACAAGTCAAAATGTGTTTAAATAATAGAGTAAATTACACAGATTAACCTATTAGTTTTGAGAATATTATGTAAACCGCCGCTATATTTAGACATCTTCCTTACTTCGAGAAACACATCACTCGCATCATGAAGAGCTAAACTACTAAACCAATACGCACAAGTCTGCAAGAAAAAAGGAAAACAAGTCAAAATGTGTTTAAATAATAGAGTAAATTACATAAATTAACCTAATAGTTTTGAGAAAATAATGTAAACCATTCTTCATTGATACTAGCCACTTAATTGCCCTAATTATGTTGTTAGCTTTCACTGTTGGTTCCTCTACTACTAAATCGTGTAAGTAGTTTTACTTTTTGTCACTTGAGTAGATAGTTCATCTACTACTGTTGATATATAAACGAATGCACTAAAATATACAAATGGATGCACTAAGATATGTAAACAGATGCTCTAAACAAACAAACATATGTCCTAATCAAAAGAACAGATGCCCTAATGTGTCCCATGATGCACTAAACATAACGGATACACTAAACAAACAAACAGATGCCCTAAACAAATAAATAGATGCCCTAAACAAACAAACAGAAGCCCTAATGTGTCAAATGATGCACTAAACATACAAACAGATGCCCTAATATGTCCAACAATGCACTAAACATAACATATACACTAAACATACAAACATATGCCATAAACAAACAAACAAATACCGTAATCAAAAGAAAAGATGCCCTAATATGTCCAATGATGCACTAAACATAACGGATACACTAAACATACAAACAGATGCCCTAAACAAACAAACAGAAGCCATAATGTGTCTAATGATGCACTAAACATACAAATAGATGCCCTAAACAAACAAAAACAAATAAACAGATGCCCTAATGTGTCCAACGATGCACTAAACATAGCGGATACACTAAACATACAAAAACAGTGTTTTTTTGCTATTTTCGGTTGAGTTTTTTGCCCTAAACCAACAAACAATGCCCTTAATTTGTCCCAGATACACTAAACATACAAACATATGCCATAAACAAACAAAAAAAACATACAAATAGATGCCCTAATGTGTCCAATGATGCACTAAGCATAATGAATACACTAAACATAATGGATGCACTAAAGTTCATCAAATGGATGCACTAAAGTGATTTGCTGTGATACATTCTTTACTAGGATTATTATTTCTTTAAGGCATAAGACATATAAACACTATCCAAAGGTGATTTTCTTCTCTAATCTTAGAGTTACATATAGTCATCCAGGTAGTTTTGACGGTTGTGTGTTATATACTAGGCATGTCCTGATGGTCCCCTAGGCTGATTAAATTTGCTTTAATAAGAATCTCTTAGATTACAATTTGATGCCCTAATGCGTAATCTCATTCTGCAAATGTACACACATATGCTTCAAATTAATGTCTCACATTTATAGACTATTGTTCAGACATTTTAACAAACACCTTGCAAGAAATTTTAACAAACACGTTCTTTCAGACATTAAAACAAATGCCTTGCAAGCAATTTTAACAAACACGTTCTTTCAAACATTTTAACAAATACCTTGCAATCAATTTTAAAAGAGGAATAATGACGAGTGATATTAATGATGGAGAGAATGGTGGAGCGTGGGCTGTTGGTGATGTTTCGATGGTGGTGGTGCCCGTGGTGGTCGTAACGGTGGTTCCCGGTGATGTTAATATCGGAGAGATTATGTGTGTGAAAGGCGGGATATGAGTGTTTGTGTGTGTGACGAGTGATACTTCTTCCTCCCTTTTTATTTTGTTTTTTCTATATTTATCCTGAAGTTAGACATATTGGCAATATCTATCCTGTAGTTTTGTTTTCTAGGTTTTCTATATATATGAAGTTTTCTCTAGAACCTATTATATATATATATATATATATATATATATATTTATATATATATATATATATATATATATATATATATATATATACTATATATATACTATTAGTAGAGATCAATGAGAAGTAATTAAAATAAGACTCCTTGTTTTGTTAGTGGTGAGAAGTGACTAAAACTACACCATTTAAGATGCAACGACTTGCGTTAGATGCATTTTTATTCATTTAGATGCACTTTTGAGTTTCGAAAGTTAATTTGATGTGTAAGATAGTGCAGATGATTTTACATGATTTCGACACATGTAGAGGAACAAAAAACAAGAGAAATCATGAAATACATCTAATATACGTATATGCATCTAATTAAAAGCTAGAAAACACATTATGATGTGTTATAATGCATCTAATATTATAGAGATGCATCTAATTTAGTTGGTGCATCTCAGATATGCGGTTATAGTTACTTCTTATCCTTCTTATTTTAAGAAGACTTCTCATTTAATCCTAACTCTCTCTCTCTCTCTCTCTTTCTCTCTCTCTATATATATATATATATATATATATATATATATATATATATATATATATGTATGTGTGTGTGTGTATAGGTATGTATATAATGTTAGGTTAGGTTTTGTTTTTGTTTATTTTGAACTTGCTAAAACTACAGCATTGGAGGTGTGTTTCACATCAAATCGTTTTGTTTTTTAAATACGTTTTGTTAGTATAGTTAAGGTATTTATGGTTTATCTTTTAGGAATTTGAAAAATCAAATGACGAAGAAGCTGATGTGCTCTCTGCATCTCGAGCTGCATCTACAGTTGTTGATGCAGCTAATGCTACTATACTTTCGAGCTTGCTAAAATGTATCATGGCTGATTATAGGAAACATAGTGGTAGTGTTGACGAGTCGGCTAATTTAAAAGATCCAAAACCCGAGGCAAATGAAGAGGTTGAGGAGTTCTTCATCCCAAATAGCAAATCCTTGGCAAAGCTAATTATGTATCTAGTGTCTTGAGATATTAGGAGAATATATTGAGGTTCTTGGTCCTATGCTACATGAAAAAGGGGTAGACGTGTTGGAGTATGCTCGTGCCATAATAAATAATTATACGGCTAGACATATGTGAGCCTATGAGGTCACACATATATACTAAGGTACCACTTTATATATAATGTTTATTGTATTTACGGTATATAAATAACCTACGTAACGCGAGATCAATATCGGGCTTCTAATTAACTAAGCTTGGACTTAGTTTATTGGACTAGACCAACAAATAGGCAAGGCCATTTTGGGCCCTAAGGTGGCCGGCCTTACAAGAGAAAAGGGGAGGGGTTTGATTTCTTGATAAGTACTAATTTATTTGGTCATATCTAGAGATCAAGAAAATAACAACTTACCAAAAGTTCTCCTTTTCCTTCTCCTCTTCCAAAAGTTACATCACACACTAAATTTCCCATCTAAGGTTTTTAGTTTTGATCTTCTATCTTGAATCTTGTTAATTCAAAGCATAGAAAAAGGTTACGGGTTTAAGGACTAGCATCCAAGAGGTATACGATGAAGTTAATTGTGGATATTCATAGAGGTGATCTACTTTGGTCACTTAGTTTCTTGGGTGGATAGTGTACAAGTGAAGGACATTGTTTGATTCTACCAATCACGCTAAAGGTAATAATCGTTGTTATTTATTTGATTAATTATATGACTCAATGGATCCATTGATAGGTGATTTATCTGCTGCGTTTAATAGTTAATAATATGTTATATATTGTTTCAGCACCTATAGTGGTATTACGAGCCATCATATGATGTCATATGATCATCGTGTATGCGTAAAAATGGCTAAAAACGCGTGTTTTTGATGGATTCAAAGAGATAATTTTAAAACAGCCCCTAGGGCTTATTTTTTGAAATTAGTCCAACCCTTAAGGAGTCTTATGATCTATAATTTTTGATCCCATAGCCATTTGTTATGCATACTTTAATTGGTTTTGTTATCGGGTACGTGTAAAAGGTCCCAAATCGCGCGTTTTGGAACGATTTATGAATCGGTTTTAAATCAGCCCCTTAGGATTTTTTTTGAATTAATATGGTTCTTATAATTTCTTTAATACAGTACTAAGTTATCCTTAAACCATTGGTTACACGTACCAATTGGGGTTTTAATTCAGTTGATTAATTTCTTCGATTCTTTGGCTAACAATTTACTTCTTGTTATTTATTTTGCATCCATGGCAAATACATGCATGTTTGGTCATGGACTTAGCCAACACCTTTTTTATACATGATAATATGGCATTATTATGTTTCGTAAGCAAATCTGATGAAAACCTTAACCAATTGTGACATGATTTGCTTATGATTGTGTTTATTTCAGTTTTGGGTTTTGCCATTGTTTCAGATTCATTTGTATGCTTTTAATTTTGATTGTAGCCATTGTTTGGGCATTTTACAGTAGTTAGATGATAGATAAAATGTATCTAATTATCAAAATATTATAACCAATGTTTGGATTGGAATGGCGAAAGAGTTAAAGGCGTAAAGTCAAATTCGGAGCTGCTAGAGTGACTTCCACTAAAAATAGATTTCCCAGAGTTCTATAAGGTTTTAGAGGCCCATTTCTCTTGTGCAGGTACACAACTCATATGGATACAACTTCTTCAACTGGAGCTCAAATTGGGGAAGCATCCTTCTAGGAGTTTTAGGCCCCTGAAGTCAGCTAAAAATTTCTGGCAGATTTGGACATCATGTTCACTTAGGGCTTCATTTGCTCTTGATAGGTCTTAGAGCAAGCGGGAACCCTCTTTGTGGTTGTCTTGGTTAACCCTTAGTTGACTTCTTGGTTCTTGTGATGGCTCACAAGACCAAGCATAGGTTTTTTTCATCGGTTGAGGCTTTGCATACTTATGGTTGTGTTTGTTTATTTGTTTTATTTTATATATGTTTGGAATATATATAACTTGCAAATGTTTTTTATAAAACTAAAAATAAAACACAAACCAATTTCAGATACTAAATCTTTGATTTAGTTTAAAGTTTAAATATGATTTGAAACTAAATCTTTGTTTTTATAAATAACACTTAATTTGTTATACTTGTTATTTAATTTATATATTGTCCAACTAATATTTATCCCACTTAGGTTAAATATTAATCTTTAATGGGACAACTTGATACACATAAAGTAAAACAATGATTAGACTTAAGTTACAAATGGTTTTTAACTTGTCCTATGAAGGATGAATGCATGCTTCCTCGTACACACTTTTGATCACGTATTTATCAAAACTAATACCCGTCACAAATTTAAGTTATGCCGTCCAATTAATTAAGTTCACCTGCAATTAATTTTTTCTCTACGTGAGACGTAGGTAAAATTGTAACCCAGAGTGATCATTCTCTATACATGAGACCTAAACATATTTTCACAGTTCTCAAATTGGATGACTTAATCGAGTTAAGTGGGTGAGACCTTAACTAGAGGCAAGGATGTGACTAAACATGCCAGCTTGATATTAGTTACTCGGTTACTAATGCCATAAGTCCCATATGGTCTAAGAATTGCATAAGTTTTTGCAATTGGTGAACGCCGCCTACCTATTGAATCTATCATTGCTAGCAGATCAACCGATGTGATGGTGGAACCTCAATGAGGATCTTAGCCTTTCGTAAATTTAATTGTTTTATATTATAAACTTGGGTAGTTAATTTTAAAAGGATTAATTAGCCAAAATACTAAATTGAACTTTGCAATTTCTATTAATGACATTTATGCAACACAAACCGTAAACAAAAGTTTGTTTCCTTTCTTTGTTAGAGGAAGGCAAACTAAGTCTTCTTTCCTTGTAAGAAAAAGACTTATTCCTATCCTTTCTACTTGTATGAGAAAGCTATAATAGGAACACTTGAATTTTCTAATTCTAATCAAACTCAAAGCGTACTTACTCGAGAAATCGTATTGTCTTATAAAAGTTAAACGGTTAAGTACGGTTGCATGTCTTATTTGGATGACTAGAGAACATGTTTTCTATAGCCAACAAAATGATACATCTTGAAGCGTCAAGACATAGTATGAGTTTTAATAATTAGAAATAGAAATCTCAATGAATCGCGAAAGAAAAAGGAAATTAATAGCATGTTTTCTAGTAGTTTTCCTTAAATCAATATTTTTCCTAAGAGTTTACACACCCTTGAGGTAATGTAGAAGGAGTAATTGCATGCAAAACTTTCAAGTTAAAGAATGGCATTGATGGCTAGTCCATCATATATATAGTAGAACTTTATGCACTTTCTTGAATATCTAAGTACATGTTTACTAGTCCGTGAGGCTCACATTAGTGATAATGTGCAGATATTCAAAGAGTAGAAAAGTAAATAAATTGCTACTTGCACTTCATTGATATAGACACACATTTAATGTTGTATTCTCTAGTGAGAGCAATGCATTTTACTACTGATATAGACGCACATGTAATGTTGTCTAAATTCAGTAGGAGCAATAAGCTTATCACCTTGTAAGTGACCCATTTTATTTCTAGCTGGTCTTGAAATAATACATTACTTTTCACATATGAAGCATCATAGTTCTATAAGAATCATTGCATATTATTCTATTAGATAACTTGTCGCTTTTCTGATGTCGCTGCCTAAAATATTATCTATATAATATTTATGCATGATTGCTTATTAAACAATAAAGTTCTATATATACTTATAATGCAAATGTGATTTTAGTTTGACTTAAATCATATCATATATGTGACATTATCATATTATTTGTTTAAACAAACCGAAGCGTGGTGGGCTCATAACCTACTAGTCTTAGGATCGTAACATGACTAATAATATACTTATTTATTTGTACAAATGCTTGATGTTGTGCCGTGCACAAGTGGGAGAAATCTTAATTATGTGCATGGTACAACACATAACAATATGATGTGTGCTAAAACACACATCATTTATACCTCGTAAAACACTATTAATCAAACTAAAAATGCTAAAATATGGATAATTATCTTGCATATATATTTGTTTGGTATTTTTATGTCATGCAGGTAAAAATGGTTGAAAACGAAGCTAAAACGGGTATTTACGGGTTTGTTTCGATCAAGAGTGCTCAATAATCAAGATCAAGACAAATTCGTGAAAAGTTCCCGAGCATGCCATTGGAAAAAGCACGAGAAAACGAGTCCAACGGTGCCCTCGGATCTTATTGGGCCAACCCGTAACCCATTTTATGGGTCGGGCCAGCCCAAACTATCTTAGCCCATTAATAAAGCTTAAAGTCCATTATAAAAAACCCAAGATAATAAAATCTGAAATATAAGAGTGACATCATTGTGACATCATGGTCACATATTAGTAAATTAATTCAAATCATGAACACGTGACTATGTACTATCACATGGGGGAGTAAATGGAATACCGACACGTGGCAAGGAAAAAAATATACTTCTCAAAATTGCATTTCAAATTCATAGCAAATGATCCAAGGGCTATTATAACTGCGTATTGATGAAGCAGTATTGAAGGGGCATGTGGCATAATTTCACCGGCTGGATCCTCTTAAGTTTTCTGTCAATCTGAGGTTACCCATTTCAAGGACAATGATTGGTGGAATAATCACCTGGTGATTGGATGCAATTTACATTTTCACCCCTCTCTTGGCTATAAAAGCTCATACGCCTCCCCTTATTTTTACTAAATTAGGAAATTTTAGTTTTTAGTTTAGCTTTTTAATTTTTAGCTTATTATTGTTTAAGATTAACTTATTTCTCATTTCTGGCTTATTGTACTCAGCTTATTTCGTAAGCTTATTCAGATTTTGTAATAAAGATGGTGTGAGCTTAATGGAGATCTTGGTTTGCTTATTTGCTGTTTTCTTAACTTCGCGTATGAGCTTATCAAAACTTCTTAAAACCTTTAGATTGATTCCTATAAGCTATCCCAAGCTCATTCGATTCATTCTTATACGTTTTTAAGAACTTTTCAAGTAATAAGCTGTAATAAGCTCGAATCTAGCTTATCGTTGTGCTTAAATTGATTTAAAGTTTTTAGAAGCTCTTATTTTCTGATAAGATAAGCTTCTAAATAGCTTATTTGGTTTTACATGAGCCTATATTGCTAAATAAAATTTTTGTGAGCTTATTTGCTTTATTGTGTTTAGATATAAGTAGTTTAGATGTTTTTAGCTAATCTAAAGTCCTAGAATCTGATTTCATTGCTTATGAGTGCTTATTTTGTTTTTAGAATTGCTTATCTAGTTTGTCTAATGCTCTTGGCTTAATTTGATTGCTTATTTTGAAGTGCTTATTAGATAATCGTCTTTTGTGCTTATTCGATTTTAGATTGATTAAGTTTTTGTTAGGATTGCTTATTACTTGCTTATCTAATTGCTTATTTGAATATTCGATTTTAGGTTCAGACTTACTTATTTCCTAAAAGTGCTTATCTAGCTAGAGCTTATTTGGCTTATTAAATCTGAGTTTCGTTTGGTTTGTTGTAGAAATTCATTTAGGCGACGTTCGTTTAAATCTTGGGCCACTTTCGGTTAAATTAGACTTGGACCTGCGTTATTACTCTAGGGCTGAATTTGATTAATAAACTGGGCCTGCATTTAGGATTGTAGAATTAGATTAAGACTTATGTTTGAATTGGGCTTTTGTTGGTCTTGATATTTTGGCCTGGAACAAATAATTGGTTATAATTGTTTTAATGATAACAGTTTTAGTTTGTTTTTGTGAAATTTTTGGTACCGGTCAACTCATGAGGCATGGAGCTTAAGGGTTTATTTAGCTAGACCGAATTTGATTATTTATTATAGCTAAATAAATCCGGTGGTATTCGTTTAATTGCGGCTCTTCAATTCGGTCTCTTTTCTATCCTTTTTCAATACATTAGTGTAGCTTAAGTATAAGATATTTTGCTTTGCTTATTTGATCATCATGTGTAGTGAGTAGTTTAAATAGTGCTTGTTAAGTGATACTGTGGATTAGGAATTAAGTGTGGATTTCAAAAAGGTTTAGTTGATTAATAATCTTCGATTATTTAGATTTGTAGTTTGAATGTTTTAAAAGGCAAAATCCGGAAAAATAGTCAAACTACACATTTAGTAATTAATATCTTTTTAAGAGGTTTTTATCAAAATAAACCAACGTTGTGAGATAATTACCTTTTCTAAGGAAATTAATTCGTTGATAAACCTTAATTCACACTTAATGAACTTTTCACGGCACTTAGCAAGCATTTTCGTCTTATAAATCTTTTAGTTCGTTTTAGCTTAATTCTCGTAGTTTAATTGTTTAGTATAATTCTAGCATTAATATTAGTATAATTTTTAGTTTTAAACATAGTTTTCTAAAAAGTAGTTAATTTCTAAAACCAAAAATCTTAAAAGATAATCACGTATTTTTCTTTAAAACATTAACATGGATTTCAATTCACATCTCGCCGTGGAAATGACACTCGAAAGATAGACTATTACTTTTCCCTAAAGTAATTTTCTTATCTAACTCTTATCTAACGGGATATACTATATATTATTACGACACGCGTTTGAACGTTCATCATATGGTAAGAAAGCTAATATTCTACTAGGACTTATACACCTCGATGTATGTCACCCTACTTAAAACTAGTGTCAAGAAATAATGAATACCTACTTTATCATATTCACTAAAAGGTTTAGCCAATATGATTGTGTCTTCTTGTAAAGACATCAATAAGAAGTATGTAATTAACTTGAAAAGGCTGTTGAAGCCAAGAGTCGGTATTCAATAATACTTTATTTAATATGTTTGTGACTTCTTGTAAAGACATAAACATAAGGTCCTTGAACTGTTCAAAGACTTATAAAGTAAGTAATTGACTTATCATGTCTCCTTGTTACGACATGTTCATGAAGTCATTGAAATGTTTAAAGACTTATAACATAATGTTAGCAATTAACGTGTTATGTCTTCTAGTTAAGACATGTACATAAAGTCCTTGACTTTCTCTAAGACTTCTACGTTATAGCATGCAATTGACTTGAAATTACTGTTAATGCCATTATGTTTGAACAAATTGGCAAGTATGAGAGCCAAAGGGTATTAGGTTATCTAAGGAATTATGATACTGTCTCATAATCCCATTACTCATAGAATACCACATCGCTATGGTATGTCTGATGTGTAAAATCAAAACTTTGTTGATATTGTTTGATTTTTGATAACTTTAACTATCCTACCTCTAATATTATCAAGGTTAACAAAATTGAGTAAGCCATGTGTTTACTCAATATGGTTCCAACCAGAAGGTAACTAAGACACCATCAGGTTATGAAATGGTAAAACTCCCACTAAGTCTTAACTAAAGTTCTGAATTTGTTAAGATCACATTAAGCGTGTTATTAGCAAACTAAAGTCGAGAACTGTCAGCATATATTATACATCCCAAACAAGAACAATTTTATTGTTGCTTGACTTGCTGCGTATTTAGAGAAAGTCTCCTCTTACAAGAAGCAAGTGGGAGCATATTTTTTTGGAGAAAGTCTCTTCTTACACAACCTTCTGAACGCACTAGCGAATGACATAATAAATGTTAAGATGTAGTCCATGAAAGAAAATAATTTTTTGAATTTGATTGATCTTTCAACAATCGATAAGACTGAGAGGTTAAATTTGTTCTTCTAAAAGAAGACTAACATGGACAAAAATGTACACACATTTAAACGCGCGCCTTGTAGTATGGGTTTTACTTATTCTTGAGCGATTGACTGTGATTAAAGCTTCTTTTCCTTTCATGTGTTAAATGAATAAAGATATTAATTACCATACTTGATTTCATGAATATGAAATATGGCAATTGGATGTCAAAAATCCTTCTTGAATGATTACCTTTGCGAGGACATTATGTAATCATAAGGGTTTATGAATCCAAATAATCTTTAGAAAGTGTGCAAGCTGTATATATCCAAGTGTGGATTAGAGCATGCATCTAAGAGATGGAATCTTAAGTTTAAGTCAATAATTTGATTTTGATTGAAACAAAGATAACTCCTGAGTACGCCTTAAAGCTAGTCGGAGCATTATGTTTTGTCTTTCTTATATCTCATATGTTGTCAACATATTGGAAATAATATTTCACCTAAGCTAGATTTTAATCCTTAGTTTGTAATAATATTTCTATCGAGAAATATAAGAAATAAAACGTACAACCTTGAAGCATATGTTTATTAGGATAGACATACGCAATTAATAAGTCTAACACAATATGACACATCATTTAGCAAGACTCAAAATTCTATCTCACTTGATGAGATTGAACACATGCATGAAAACGTTTAGTTTAGCTAAAGGTTTCATCATGTATGTCATGATATATATTAGACTAAATGTAACACTTGCATAAATGCAAGGCCAATCAACAACCCTAGTAACTAAGTGAAAGTCATTAGACTACTATTTAAAGAACATTCTAAAAGGACTGCAAAGGACTAAAGACATGTTCATTGTTTACGGATTTTTGATAAGGAGATTAGTGTTGAGTTTATACACTAATGCTTATTTTGATTGAGATGATTCTCAATCTTAGTCATAGTAAGATTTCATCATAAATGATAATACTGCTGACTAGACATGCTTGATTAAAAGCATTGTTACACTATTCATCAAAGAATAAGAATACTTTACAGTTTGGGAAGCTGTTAAGAAGACTGTCTTATATAGGTGGTTTTGCTTGCTTCAAACAACCTATGTAATGTATTGTGGTGATGCTAGTATTATTGTATTAGCACTTAAACGCACATATACAAAATGACAATCATCGTATTATTCAAAACCTTCATTGCTTGTGGGTTTTAAAACAAGTATTCTCAAAGTTCACTCAGATGAAAACTTAGTTGGTACATTTTACAAGGTCAATGTATTGTACCAAACATGTTTATCATAATAGGAACATTGAACTTCGACCTGCTAGTAGTCTCATGTATATCTATTTTTAATGTTTGGATAATGGAACGTTAAGCAGTTGTATTAAGCAATGAAACTAGTATGATCGTTTTCATTTATACATTTGTGTTCTATATTTGCATGTTTAAATCCATGAATAATTCATTTATTCTAAATCGTCCATTGTCAGTTGATGATACGGGAGTATCATTGAAATAAGGCAAATGTGATTGTTTTCGTCATATTCATATGGTATGAATATTAATGGATGATACCGCCAAACTCATATGTTGTTCATTGGATAAACATTGGACTGACCCAACCTACGAGCATTCACTACATGGATTGGCGTCAATAGTGAATCTCACAAGTGGTTATGTCTCTCATCCTCAGACTTGAGATGCAAGTAGGTTTTGTGTGTGTGGAATGTCAATCTTTGATATGGTTCAACACTGACCTGAACAAGGCTGCGATAAAGGCCATCTTCATGAGGGATGTGAAACATATAACAGACACATGCAGTCAAAATAAGATTTGTTCCTCCATATGTTTTGGAGTTAGATACTACTGGGCCCCTTGATGCTTTAAACAGGTGTATGTGTGGCTGCACCCAAAATGTAATTAAGATGATACTTGATTGATTTGGTAATCTAGTTCAATGTCTACGTCGAGAAATTAAATGTTAAACGTTAGAATGACTCATGATCCATGTCTAATGTTCAACATAGTATATGTAACAAAAGGATGATTGATATCTAAACCATTTAACATAAAATGTTTAAGAAACTATCTTCATATGTTTCTGGGGGCATTGGCGTGTTGCTATACGCTAGCCTTTGCTTGTATTATTACTTGATTATTATGACGTGCGTAAGTGGGAGCTGTTGGAGTATGCTCGTGTCATAATAAATAATTATACGGCTAGACACATGAAAGCCTATGGGCTCACACACATATACACTGAGGTACCACTTTATATATCATGTTTATTGTATTTACGGTATATAAATAACCTATGTAACGTGGGATTAATATCGGGCTTCTAATTAACTAAGCTTGCACTTAGTTTATTGGACTAGACCAACAAATGGGCAAATCCTATCTTGGGCCCTAAGGTGGCTGGCCTTACAAGAGAAAAAAGGGAGGGGTTTGATTTCTTGATAAGTACTAATTTATTTGGTCATATCTAGAGATCAAGAAAATAACAACTTACCAAAAGTTCTCCTTTTCCTTATCCTCTTCCAAAAGTCACGACACACACTAAATTTCCCATCTAGGGTTTTTAGTTTTGATCTTCTATCTTGAATCTTGTTAATTCAAAGCATAGAAAAAGGTTACGGGTTTAAGGACTAGCATCCAAGAGGTATACGGTGAAGTGTAGTATGGATATTCATAAAGGTGATCTACTTTGGTCACTTAGTTTTTTAGGTGGATAGTGTATAAATGAAGGTTATTGTTTGATTCTACCGATCACGCTACAAAGGTAATAACCGTTGTTATTTATTTGATTAATCAAATGACTCTATGGATCAGTTGATAAGTGATTTATCCGTTGCGTTTAATAGTTAATAATATGTTATATATTGTCTCAGCACCTATAAGACGTCTGTATTGCCTTGCTACAATGAAGTTCTGATCTTAAAGAAGCTTCGCAGATTATAGTGCTTTTACCCGATGTGTTGAAATTAATATGTGCCTTGGATGCCCACTAAAAGTTTGCTGCATTATTTGTTGACCGTGGCGGTATACAAAATCTTCTTGCACTCCCAAGGGTGCCTCTAACTTTCTTTGGTCTATCTTCTTGTCTGTATTCAATTGGTTCACTCGAGGTACATGCAACCACAAATATTGATCATCCACATGCATTTTCTATGCTAAATATTGGCATGCTTATGTATCAACTCATCTAACTACGGTGCTCTTTAGGTAATAATGGAGCGTGTATGTGGCCTACCATCAGAATTCATCTATTATTTAGTTGCATTAGCTCTTCATCTTCTCCACTACTCCTATGACCAAGCGAGAAAAATAAAGCTTTATTTTTTGTTGTTGCTTTTGTTTTTAGAGCAGTATTGGACGCTTTTGATAATCAAGATGGGCTTCAGAAGCTGTTGAAATATCTAGGTGAAGTTGCATCTATGAGATCCAGGGCTAGCTTAGGAACAGTAAGCTAGCCTACACCAGGATCGATTAGAAATGAGCGAACCCCTACAGAGGTATTAACATCATCAGAAAAGCAGATTGCTTATTACATAACTATTGCATTGCATCAATATTTTAGGGCACACCTTTTATTGCTTGTGGATTCAGTTCGTCCGATTAAAAAATTTATAAGTGCGGCACAAAATATTTTATGTTCTAGGGTAGCCTACAAGCCCCTAGATATAAGTAATGAGGCTATAGATACTATAATGAGGCAAATACAGAAAGATCGTAAGCTCGGTCCTGCATTTATGAGAGTTTGTTGGCCTGCTATTGAAAAGTTCTTGAATTACAATGGGCATATCACAATGTTGGAGTTATGTCAGGTGTTTCTCTTGAATTTTTCTAGCACACTTTATATGCTCTCTATATTTTTCAATGTATATTGTATAACTAACTCCTTTTATAGTAGGCTCCACCCGTTGAGCGATACCTGCATGATTTGCTTCAATATACATCGGGTGTCCTTCACATTGTTACTTTAGTAACTGATGGTCGTAAACTTCTTGTAAGTGCTACTGTGAGCAATGATCATTCAGGTATAACAGTCATACTTGATGCAGCTCATGGTGCTGGTTACGTTGATCCTATGGTAAACACTTTTAAATTGCACAATGAGAACTCGACTGTCTTCGTGCTCTAGCATGTCGAGTCTTGCTTGGTTTAGCAAGAGATAACACAATTTCACACATATTAATAAAACTTCAGGTATAATTTCATCAACATATACATGAGTGGAGTGATGTCTCGTATATGATTCTATGGGTTCATTTTTTATGTTCTTTTTTTAGGTTAGGAAAAAAGTTAACATAACTTATTAGGGATTCTGGTAGCCAGACACTAGGTGGCAAACAAGGTAGGTGGCAGAAAGATCTTTCTCAGGTGGCAATTGAGGTAATGGCGGTATGTGAATCGAGTACTGCATAAGCTTTGTGTCTTTAATATTTTTTTTATAGAAGCATGTGACTAATTCCATTTTGACGTACGTGAGGTTTTATGTAATTTATTTAAAATTGATTATGTTAAACGTTGTGTATTGCAGATTGTTACGAATCCGGGCAGAGCAAGTACTTTAGCTGCTACTGATGCCGCTACTCTAACTCTCCACCGCATTGAGAGAGTTGCTATAGCTGCTGCCACTTCTATTACTTAGAATTCTAAGTATTTATTTCTTTCTTTATCTTCATTAGGGGAACCACAATCCAAGCGGTTGTGTTAGCTATCATCAAAGTATTTAGCTGATGCATGTCACAAGCCTATTTTGCTTGAAGCAAGAGACGTTCTTGATGGAAAGGTATTATTTCCTTTCCTTAAACATTTTGACATTTGTATGTAGCAATTAGATAGGGTCTTTTTGGTTTAAAGTGAAAAAATCTAGATTGTCTTTAGATGTTACTCTTATCGTGTGTGTTGGTCTTTCTTTTTTAGGTAGTGGCTTGGAAAGACAAGGATGGAGATTGGTACGAGATGGGTTTACACATATCTTGTAAGTCTTATCCAGCTAAGTTATGGTTTCTATATGCATCTCTTAGACATTCATAACAAGACTTAACCTATAATTAATAGGGCCAATGACTGAGATGAGCCATGACATTTTTATTTCTCACCTAATAGTCTTTTTTGTGAAAAATTCCATATATATTTCGTACGAGTTCGCGATTTTTTGTATTTGCGCGACTCCACCTAAAGATTGTCACGTGTCCCTTTTTTTGTACTTTTACGTCAAAAAATGTTTTTTACTCGATTCATTTCAGTTTTACTCGATAAATTTGACGATTTGTTTTTTATGAATTTTTTTGTCTTTTACAAAAAAGACAAAAATAATAAATACTCAATATTATTTTTAAATTGATTTATACATTTCAATCTGCGACTTTTCTATTTTCAATTCCTGACTTTTCTTTTTATCAGTCACCGACTTTTAAGAATTTTCTCTCTACTTTTTGTTATTGCCCAGCACGAGACCACAACTACCACACACACTAGCCTAAACAAAACACACACTCACAGACACACGCCATAATGTCTTCCACGGTAGAACTGAGTAAGGTAATGTATCTGTTGGGTTTTCCCACTATTGTTTATTTTTTTGAGTTAATTTTATTATGTTTAAATTGATTTGGGGTTTAATTAAATAATTGATTTAGGGTTTAATTTGTCGGGTTATTTGTGTATATTGGTTTATATTTTTGTGTATTTTACCTTTGATCCCCTTTGTATTTAAACCCTAAAACCTTATATCCAGGATATTTTTTTATTATATATAAATGATTATGTTAACCTTTAAGTAGGTAATTGATTTGTAATGTGTAATTTTTATTTGTTAATGCAGCCGTATAACTGCAAAGTTACCATACGGTCGAGGCCTTCTACGATTTCGTTTATTAAAGAAAGGATATCTAAGAGCAATAAACGATTAAAGCTTTTTAAAGACACTGTATTTGGAAAGCATTTAGATCTCGATATGGAAGACAATGATAAACATTTGCTGAACTATGTTCTTCACCATCAAAGGCCCCAACTCAGTAAGAGTATTGATTCAAATCTCGTATTTGACATTGCTGGTCATACATTATTGTTTGGACGGTCAGAGTTTTCCTTGGTGACCGGTTTTGCTTGCGGGAAACTTGTTTTCCCTGAATATATGGATGACGACATTCCTCCATTTCTTAGACGTGTGTTTCCGGACAAAGCAAAAAATATGGAAAATAAGGCTAGTTTAGGTAAAGCTGCACAAGGTAAAGTTGCAAAAGGTAAAGCTGCAAAAGGTAAAGCTGCAAAAGGTAAAGCTGCGAAAGGTAAAGATGCAAAACGTAAAGCTGCACAAGGTAAGACAGCCAAGCCAAACGACATAGGTGATACACATAGTATGACAATCCTAGACTTAAGATCATTGATTTGGGACGATGAAAAGTGGAAAAAGTTGAGTGTTGAGGATTCCATACGTGTTTGTTTGTTATACATGTCAGAATAGATTTTTATAGGGCAAGAGGATAAAAAGACTGTCAATAATAGTTTCCTGAGGCTGGTAGAGGATCTAGCAGCGTGGGATGATTTTTCTTGGGGTGAATACTATTGGGAAGAATTTTATAAAAAGGCTATGAATTTGATTGACAATCACAAAGACACTCACACCAACTTTAAGAAAAAGAATCCTTCTAAATTACCAACGTACTCCATATATGGATTTTCTTAGGCTTTCAAGGTAAGTACTTGTTAAGTACCTTAAATTTGTTTAGACGTCTCATCTATTTGTCTAAATGACAACATTTATAGGTTTGGATATTGGAATCGTTCCCCAACAGTTATCACTAGTGGTCTAAAGAATCATAAGTGATACCAAGGTGTCTTACGTGGACTAGGAGAAAAGGTTTTGAAAAACGAAATTACCCTAAACTGTTTGGGCCGATAATAACCATTAGCATACCATAACAAATTCAAATTATGATATATTTTTTAATTTTGATGTATGTGTTCTAATTACGGCCATGTTATGATTTTATTATAGGATTCAAATCCAATTACTCAGATTCGACCTGATTTGAAAGAGAGAGATGAGAACGGGTGTAGAAAAACGTATGACTATGTTGTGTGTAAGGAAAGATCTGATCAGGTGGATGACCGGAACGGGTTCACTCATGATGATGAACCTGAAGCTGAACAAGATTGAAGTGGTGCCTCAGATAGAGCGAGTGCCAGAGCTAAATTTAAAGAAACAAAATCAACTAGAGAGGTTGCGCTCGAAGAAGAGCTTGATTTGTGGAAAAGTAGATACGTCGAACTAGAGTCGTATTACAAAAATTTGGAAGCGTCTGTTGAAATAGCTAGAAAGAATTCGCCTGGGTTGTCTTTCCCAACTCCTAATGCAAAGGTTTATCTAAATTACCACAAATTAGTATCCTTAGTATATTTGTAAACAATAATTTAATAACCGATTCAATCTTTAGGCCACATGCTTGTGATATTGATGAAAGCTGATGTCGCAACCGATGATTAATGCAAAGTTTGTTTGCTTGACATAATTCTGTATGATGTGTATACATATAATTAAACATACGCATTCATTATATTTATGCCACGAGGTTCATAACCTGGGTTGTCTTTCCCAACTCCTAATGCAAAGGTTTATCTAAATTACCACAAATTAGTATCCTTAGTATATTTGTAAACAATAATTTAATAACCGCATTCATTCATTTAGGCCACGAGTGTTTGTGATGATATTGATGAAGCTGATGCCGCAGCCGATGATAATGCAAAGGTTTGTTTAGCTTGACACAAATTTGTATGATTTGTATTACTATATTAAACAATAACCGCATTCATTTTATTTAGGCCACGAGTGTTCATGATGATGTTGGTGTACCTGATGCCGCAGCCGATGATAATGCAAAGGTTTGTTTAGCTTGACATAATTTTGTATGATTCGTATTATTAAACAATAACCGCATTCATTCATTTAGGCCACGAGTGTTTGTGATGATATTAATGAAGCTGA
The DNA here is from genome assembly GCA_026074375.1 of Tanacetum coccineum. NCBI lineage: Eukaryota > Viridiplantae > Streptophyta > Magnoliopsida > Asterales > Asteraceae > Tanacetum > Tanacetum coccineum. The sequence goes on along the minus strand of BQNB010001866.1, from coordinate 109,795 downwards.
TGCCGCAGCCGATGATAATGCAAAGGTTTGTTTAGCTTGACACAAATTTGTATGATTTGTATTACAATATAAAACAATAATCGCATTCATTTTATTTAGGCCACGAGTGTTCATGATAATGTTGGTGTACCTGATGCCACAACCAATGATAATGCAAAGGTTTGTATAAATTATAAAACCAATCTTCATTTTGTTATACATGAGACACCTTTTGTTTTTATAAGTATCTAATGATAGATACACTTAACCATACATCCCACCTTAGGTGCCTATTTCCGATGTTTACAACATACCAGTTGATAATGAAAACGTGTTAATGAAGGATGCACATGAAATTATCAATCATACAGACCCTCCTATCCATGGGTTCCAAATAATGTTATGGGGCGGTTTAGAAAAAAGCAGACGGTTTAGATGAAGCAAAAGCTAATCACTTATGAATTGGTGCTTTATATACCGATTGAGTATTCTTGTAAACGTACTCCTACCTTTTAACGTATTAACGTCTGATACATATACGTTTTCAAAAGGATACCGAACCAGAAGTAACTGTTGTCAAAAAACCCAAAAAGAAGAGGATGAGCAAGCGACAATGAGAATTACGTATGTCTACCAGAAGGCATTCAAAGAGACACATTCAGGAGGTGGTGTCGGCGGCTAATAATGGAGAGGCTATGAAAGAAACCCAACTGCCAGATTCGCATGAGGTATATTTCTTTTAATTTATAATATGTTTAGTAATTTTCAGTTTGTTGACACTATTAACAGATTGTTTAGAATGTTTTCCAACCATGCGCTTCGAAAAGAATGAAGAAGAAGACTCTGTTATCAGATTGCCCGCCTGTTATTGGAAATTATTTAAAGGAAATCCACATTGCGCGTTGGGAAGAGGTATATGTTTTATATTTTATAACATGTTAATTTGTTTTCAGTTCATTTACATCATCTAAATCTTTTCCAGAATCTTACAAGAGATTCTAACGCGCCAAAGACAAGAATACACGTCCTCAAAGAAGTTTTGGATTATTTAAATCAAGCAAAGAAGCCACGTCATTGGTTTCCTTAGGGGAATGGCTTGAACGTCGATGAAAAGTTTAGGCAAAGTTTAGTGGCCCGAGATGCTACTTGCAGAGGTTTCCTAACTTTATCAGTAAGTAAATACTTACTTAAATATTTCAAGATCGCTAATCACAACCTTTTTTAAAAAGGTTTGCGAGTGCATCATTTTCCTAAGTTTCGTTAATCACAAATTTTGTTCCAAACCACCAAGGTAATAGATAAAGGAATATAATAACCACGCTAAAAATGTCTTATAGTAATTGTTACATGTGTGTTAATCATGTGGGTAGTTAGTATAACCTTGGGCAGAACGTGTACAATACTTTAAAAAAAGCTACTTTCTGTTGTATCAGGTAGTCGAGCTATGGGTCCAGTTGATGTGGCATTTCAGGCCAAAGCATGCTGACTGTGCTATTTTCTCTCCATATTACTGCAATCTTCCAACGCCGTATGACCTCGGGGACTTGATATTCAAGGACATCTCGTACCCCGTGGGGTGGGCCGACATAGAAACGGTGCATATTCAAAACTAAGCTATTATTGTGCACTTACTTCTCGCACGTCATGATTGTTTTAAGTTTTTGACTTCCTACGTTATTGGTGGTTTTTGGTAACATATATTTTTCATTTAGTGTAGGTTTATATTCCTGTAAACATACTGGGTATCCACTGGTTTCTTGTCGTGTTTAAAATTAAGAAGGGTGTCGTCACCTTTTATGATACACTTAGTGATAAAAAACCTTGGGACAAGGAAGACCGTCCTTGATGGATCAAATTTTGGTAACTAATGAGGAAACAACTACGAAAGGGCATGTCAAAGCATGGAGTCTTCAAGCAAAAGAACATACATCCCAAGGGCTATACAATCACCTTTACTTCTCCACTGTATGTACCAAAATAGAGTGGTGTATACGACGATTGTGGTGTCTGGGTATGCATTATGCTCTACAGGCTTTCTTACGGTTTAAGCATGGATTTTCCTTTTCCAATTCACACATATGTGGCCTACAGAGAACACATGACAAGTTATTTTTGGAAATACAAGATCCCATGTTGATGGATGGTGGTCATGGTTTTGTCCTACAGAGAATACATGTGTAGTTTGAACATTTCTTGTATGCTGTTAGGGAACATAAAACTTATTTATTTTTTCTGTCTAGTAGTTATTAGATTATGATTGTCATCAATTTTTTGTATGACGTTAGGAACATTAAACTTTTTTATTTTTAGGTCATTTTTTTGGATCAGCATGTTTGTTGTTTCCATTCTTCTTTTTAGATTCAGGCATGGGGCAATTCGGTATGGACTGGCGTATCTGATGTACTCCTATCGGACCCTGTGTTGAAGCATGTTGTACCTTGTAGCTTTAGTTGTTTTCTTAAGGTTTATTAGTGTGCCGGGTCAACATGTTTATTGTTTCTATGCTTCGGCTTGGATTCAGGCATGGGTATCGGAACTTGTGTTAAAGCATGATGTGCCTTTTATTTGTAAATTGTAGGTACCAACTACCAAGTATGCCAGTATGGTTTATGTTGGTTATGACTTGCGACATACGCAAATTGACTTGTAACATACAAACTGATCAAAACAAATAACTTTTCATTCAAAATTATACCATACCTCTAGGTGGTGGGGAACTCACATACCCAAGGATACCCTTGGTTTCAAAGATGGGTTTATGTTTCTGTTTCTGTTACTTCTTTACGAACTGGATTGTAGTTGGTTTATGTGTCTGTTGTACTGGTTTATTGCTGTAAGTGAATTGTTAACATAAAGATGGGTTGTATGGGTGATCGATAAAATTGGTTCATGTTTGTGTTTTATTTGTTTTGGAACATAAACATGGACGGAACCAGGACCAAATATGATCGGGTGCACAATTTTTTTTGAATTGTAATACTAGAAACACATTACGATGGACCGGGTGCATTTAAGATGACTTTAGGAAAAATTGATGTTTTTTACAAAAATTAAAAGTGCATCTAATAAAATCATTGGGTTCCCATGACACCAACCCCCTGGTTCGCTCCCTGTACATGAATGAATGTATGTTGGTCTCTGATGTTGTGTTACTCCTAAGTTACCATACACAACACACACACACACACACACACACACATACATGTACACGCATACGCACACGCGCGCACACAGACACACGCACATGTACACACACACGCATACACACACACACACACATACACACACACACACACGCGCGCGCGCACTCACACGTATACACACACACACACACACACACACTCTTTTATCCTCACAACCACCCAAAATAGATGAAAGGTAGTGGTTATCTTACCACTCCCTTTAGCCTTAATGTGACAATATGACTGCAATACTAATAAGTCAAGAAATTAAATTTATTAATGGTTAAACATGTCCAAGTTATTCTCTGTGACGTTTAAGATCTGCACTGAATCTCAGAAAGGCAGAGTGCTCAAATTGTATGTTCTTGGCTGAAAAGATATAGACACTAGAGATGAAGATAAAGATACTAGAGGCAATACTAGAGATGGAAAGGCATCCCGAGAAAGCGAGAACCACACACGTGAGTCGGCTTCAATACTTCACGAGTTTTATAATGACATTGGAAAACTTGGTTTGGAGTAGTGTTTCATTTAGCTATAAATCAATTTAGCATTTAGAACCTGTGTTGAAGCATGTTGTACCTTGTACTTGTAGTTGTAGGTGTTTCCGTAACCTATAGCTTTTTGGAACAACATTGTAATCATTTGTAAACTGTTCCTTAAAGCTTAATGTATAGCAGCGATTTATGAATTATGGGTACCAATTATGGTTTGATGTTGGTTATGGTAATACCCAAATTGACTTGTATTAACTGTTCCTTGGGGAGTGACGGAAGAGTGTGGTTTGTATAATACTTATATATGTATATAAAGAATAAACAACAATCACGAAGCCAAAAGAGAGTACGTAATGATTTTATTTATATCTCATTTCGATGCTTAAAGCAATACAAAGGATAGGAAAAATAACGGAAATGTAAAATGCCAAGACGAAGAACAAATCTCCATGCCGGAACTTGAGTATCAGATAGAGAAGCATTATGAGTGAGATGATGATGATGATCATCATGACGGGACTAAAGACTTCCAAGATGGTTTCAATTGATGGAGATTTTTTTGGTGTTTGAGAGAGGGAAAATGGAGTGTTTTGAATTTGAATGAGGTGTGTAGAGGAGTGGGGATGTTTGAAATTTATAGAGAAGAAAAATGGGAGTTGGGTTTGACCGTTTTTGAGTGGGTTGAGGGAGTTCAAATAAAGTTGTTGGAAGCCTCTAAATTTTGGATTTTCGGATACGACTAATTATATTGGCGTTGCAAAAAAATTTACTTGAGTATTTCGGATGAAACATTCAAGCTGTCAATCCTATTTCGATGTGTATTTTAGTTATTTTCATGTACTAAGGTTTGGAACACGACCATTTGAACACGTAGATTCAATATGACATTTTTATTGCAAGTGTGAGTTTCAAACCAAGTCATATTCTTTCGTCATCATGGAAAAGGGCATAATTATATTCATGTTAATCGAGGGTGATTAAACATGTAGAATTAGAATAATATCTAGGTTCGTAAATGAGTTATGGTTTGATATATTCTTAGTTTTAAGCAAATAATATGTCACGTATATTTATTAGTGACAATGTTTGTATTGTTTTTGAAATTGTTCTCATCCCGACACATGGAGGTCGTCAATGTCGCGTAAGATTGTTCGTGACTAAGTAGTCCAAACTGAAAAATTATGGTCCTCTGCAAGACAAAGCATAGTAAAATAGTCCCTGTACGTAATTTTCACATACAAAATTAATGTTGATCTTGGAAGTGCTACAATTGGGGGGAAATGGGGTGTGTGTGTTTTTTTTGACAAAACTTTCATTTCACATTATAATTATAAAAAATATTATTTTATTACAAATGAATAGTAACCCATATTATATACTATAATAATCATTTTCTATTTTTAATAAACCTCCCTCAAAATACTCTATTTTTAATGAACCCTCCTCTCCCGCTAAATTCTTCATTTTTAATAATCCTCCCCCTCAAAGTTAAGTTACTTTTCAATTTTAACCCAAAATACTTTAAAACCACCCCTCAAAGTTAAGTCACTTTTCAGTTTTAATCCAAAATACTTTAGTGTCATAAAGTCTCCTTTAAAGTTAAGACACTTTTCAATTTTTGCATAAAACGCTTCGCGGCAAAGCGCGGGTAACCACATCTTGTTTCGGATGAAAGTGAAACATTTGTTATAACTTATAAGTGAAACATTTGTTATTACGACATTGCCCCTTATTTATTTTAACTTGAGTATCAATTAAATATATGACATTATAACCAGCAACATAATAGTCAAATGTAACAACATTGGTAAGTTTGACCAAGGACATGTATTTTCTTGTCTTATGGGTTTTGGTAAGTTAGACTTGTGCAACTCAATTGGGTATTTGGGTGGTGTCAAAAGTACCATTTTGCAGCTTTAGGGGGGTGTTTGAAACTGCATATTTCCCATTCCAAAAACATACAGAGAACATTAAAGGGGTGTTTGGATTAAGGGTGTAGTTTGTTTTTAAGCACAATGCAGTTGGCTAATATTTTGAGTAAACACCGAACCTGACTAAGCAATTCTAAAAATACAACAATTTTCAGATAACATAAGAAATACAACATAGCTGTTAATTTACATATAGTAATCAATGTACAACATGGCATAAAAACATAAAATATTACAATACGGGAATACATACAACATACGAAACTAAAAAACATAAGCTTACGAAATAAAAACTAAAACATGATTCGAGCTACATTGCTCTGTAATTCTTGAGGAGTTCTTCCTTCTCAGCAATGGTTCTCATCAAGTCGGTTCTAGTGGACATCAAGTTCTGAGAGTTCATCATATCGACGCGTGCGGACTTATCCATAGTATTCACACCGAACTTGATTAGGGGATGGTCTCCTAGCGCCTCCAGCCTCAACATTTCCGGATCACGGTTCCTGAGCTGGTCAACATAGCGATTCAACTCCAGCAACAAATTGTTTGCCAGTGTCACATCTACTAGTAGTTCTTAGCGTAGCTCCTAATGATAATTTGTTTCACATCTATTGGGCCGGTGGCCATAGTGTTTGTTATGTGAAGAGAGTGAATGATTGTGAAAAAAAAACAAAAATATTGTTGTGTTCTCAAGCTTTTTTTAGAAGAGGAAGTAAAAGAAAAGTGAGTAAAGGGGAGTAAATTGTGTGGAGTAAAGTGTGTGTCAAAACTTTCATCCCACTTTCAGGATGAAAGTGAATATATTAAAAGTAATATTTTTTTTAATGACGAAATTGTCCTTTTTTTACATTAATTTCGGCCTCAATAAAAAATAGTATCGAGGACATAATTGTCAAATAAAATTTCCTTCACTTTCCATTTCCTTCAAATAAAAAGTCAAGAACACTGCCGACCTGTACGAAAACACCTCTCCAATGTTGGCACTATAATTTAGTGCTATGAATAGTATAGCACCAAATGTAGTGTCACACTATATTTATCACTAATACTATTGACCTTATTAAAACACTACATATTTTTAAAGTTTTGATATCTAGCAAAAAATATAAAATATAAGTTATATAAACTATATTTTCATAAGTCTTTGATCAATACGTTTACAATGAGCTCAATATTGATATACGTTATTCCAACTATTTTTTCTATTTAGTGTGTCGATATGTACTTTAAACTATTTAAATATGTTTAGTGCAATAATTTAGTGCTATCATTGGAGTAACTTTTATTTTGTGCAAGCATATGCCATAAAGATGCTATATTTACACTAGTAGGGTGTAATTTTTTATTTATTTTTAACTTTAGTTGTGTGATTTTTTTTTGAACATAGTTGTGTGTAATTATAGTTTACAAGAAAATGTGAAATTACACATTCTCTAATGTTTGATTGACCAATTACCTACCAGGCTACCACATTGTGGTCTACAAATTACTACTGTACAACCAACTAACCAAAATCAAATCATCTAGTTACTTATAAACCAAATTGATCAAACACACATTTGATACAAAAGTGTCTCTTGCCTAACCAAAGTATATATCATCTAGTTGCAATGTTGTGCGGAGCAACATTGCAAATTGATACCAAGTGAGTAATTGAACTGAACGGACCAAGTATTTTAGCGACTACTGGTGGCACCCCTAATCACACAAACATACTACAACTATCAAGATAGTAGGTTCATGTGTGTGAGTGTGTCGGTGGTGAATTAAGCCATATTTAGAAGTATATCATGCAAAAGAAACAGGAAGCTTTGTACATAGTTTTCCTGGATAAACTTAAAAGAAATACATAAAACCATCTAATTACGTATACAACAAACCAACCAAGAATGACACACTAGCAAACTTAATATTCGTAATATATAAAATGATCCGGATGAGTAGATGTGATATACATGTGAGACGTTGGTCTATGATGTTGTGTTAATCCATCCACTGACATGTTGTTGGATTTGTGACATGTTGTTGGAATGTTGGTTCGTAAAAAGCACATGTTAACTTACTCCTAATTAAGTAACCATAAAGGCAGACCTTATATATCCTAACAAACACACACACACACACACACACACACACACTCTTATCCTCACAACACAACCACCCAAAACAGATGAAAGGTGAGTGGTTATCATACCACTCCCTTTAGCCTTAATGTAACGATATGAAATTATGAATGGCTGAATGCAATGCTAATAAGTCGAGTAATTAAATTTATTGATGCTTAAAAGTCGAGACAAATGTGAAAAAATAAAAAAGTTTGTGTTTTAAAATTATTGAAAACAGTGTTGAAAAATCGAATAATGTTAGTCGAAAATATGTATTATTTTTTTGGTAACCATGGTTTCTGACACATTGGCCGAATAATCCACGGGGTTTGAACCCACCGCCACACACACTCAAACCAAGTAAAGCCCTCCCATTTCAGGAGGTTGCCGTAGCCACATCAAGGTTGTTTGCACCTAGCAAGAATTGAACTTGAGACCTCACACATTTTAGAGTGATAACCACAAACCCTTTTGCCACTAGGCCACCCTTGAGTGGTTAAACAAATATGTATTATCTTCGTGTATCTTTATGATGAAGTAAGTTTTATATTAAGACTAGATAACATTATTATCGTTCACCAACACCATTCTTCTTATTATTCATATTTTCATGTTCTTCAAAGTATGTACACCACCCGTCCCTATGGTTTACAAATCTTCCATGTATCGTCCTTCTGGATCGGACCGAACGTATTTTGATCCGGTCCTCAGTCCGGGGTTTTTGTTACTTTCGGTCTCGGTCCGGTCTGGCTTGGTCTGACTAAAAACCCGATGATTATGCCGTGTAGGACCGAACCGAAGACCGACCCGGACAGTATCATTTCGGTTCGGCATTTTGGACCAACTCGGTCCTCGGTCCGGTCCGGTTATAGCCGGTACGGTCTAGTCCCATTAGATGACACTCTCACGTGCTCAGCACGTGAGGTATTTACGTCTTTTCAAATTCAAACGAGTGTTGACTCCTTATTTCCTCGGGACACAGATATTAAAAAAAATTCCACCCACACTCTATTTAATTCTCACTACCAAACCTGACTCTTCACTCCCAAAACTAAACAACCCCTAGATCAAAGATCATATCAATGGCAGATTCCTGGAAATCTATGGCTATTTTTGTAGATGACAAAGGAAAGGGACCTTTGAAAGGTTAGTATACCCATAAACCATTTTTCTGTTATTTTACCCATTATTTTACTTGTGGCTTATGTATTCAATGTTTGCTATCTTGGTAGATGACAAAAGTGAGGTAACATGAATCAAGATTCTGGATGATCTTGAAAAGAGGATTGAGAAAGTTAAAAAAATTATTAACAAGGCAAAAGAGAAAATGCTTCTTAAAAAGGGAAAAAAGAAAATGGTGATGGAAAGATGTAAAACTTCTTTTGAGCAGATTGCATCGGTAATAGGGTTTGTTTGGCAATTTTCTAGTTAAAAGAGAACAACGTTTACAAAAAGCAAGTATGGAGTTGCTTTATCATACCCACGTTTTGAAGTTGTCCAAACGCAAAATAGTGATTATCACTTTGTCTTTGCCAAACACTAATATCTAGCTTATTGTGTTTGGGAACTGAAATAAGCAGATAATGTTTGTGAAAACGCATTCCCAAACACCCATTAGACTGTTAGGGAGGGTAATTTACTCTATATAGTAGTAATTGGGAAACTAAGTTTAGACATTAGGAAACCAAGTTTAGGAAACAACTGATGTCGTTGAAACACCCCTTTAAGGTTAAGGTAGCTTAGGAAATAAGCTGAATTGAACGAATGTTCCTTAGCAAAATAAGTTTAGGAAATAACTGATTTCATCCAAACACACCTTTAAGAGTAAATTAAGATGAATTCAACCAATCTACCTTTGGAAACTAAGTTTAGGAAACAACCGATTTCATCCAAACACCCCTTTAAGCATAAGGTATTTGCATCCATAATGATATTTACCAATCATTTCTTATTTGCAGAGGTCATAATTATTGAGGATACTGATGATAACCCTTTTCAAGTTACCTCTGATGAAAGCTCTGATGATAGGGCCTTGCAGCTGTGAAAACTTGGCAACAAATTCTGAATAAGGAATTTTGAATAAAAAAAGCCAAAGAAGATGTTGGAGGAAGAACACAGGATATACTTTTGAGAATCCACTCACTAGGCCATTTCCAAAGATGGGTTTATGTTTCTGATTCTGTTGTACTTCTTTATGAACTGGATTGTAGTTGGTTTATGTATCTAGTGTACTTGTTTATTAACTGAGTTGTTAACAATGTGTCGGTTAGAAAGATAGGTTGTATGGGTGATCCATAAAGTTGGTTCATGTTTGTGTTTGAGGGAATTTCGAAAGTCGATCGGCAAATAGAAATATGTGTTACCAAAATCGACCCTAGAACGATGTGTTACTAAAAACTACTCTATGAGTAAAGATAGGTTTCTCGCTATGTGGCATGTGCTTAAATACACATACCTTTTACCTAATAAAACAAGCTAAAAAGACCAATAATGACCAAAAATACATAAAAAATGTATTGTATATTTGTATTTTGTGAATTGTATCTTGCAGGAACGGATATATCATAAAAAGGACAAAAACAAAGGCAAAGCGGACGAAACCGAGCACGGAATTGGAAAGAGCGTGAAATACCGAAGCTGAAGGCGTATACATCCTTAATGGGCCAACCCGTACCCATTTTATCGGGCTGGGTCAGCCCATTAGCATTGTATCTATACTAAACTAAGCCCTAAGCTCTTTTTTATATAAGCCTAAATAAAAAAAAGTCCAATCCATTAACCTTGGCCCAAAACAAACAAGTCAAAGCCCAATTTCACTTATAAGTCCAAGTTAAAACCAGGTCAGAGCACAAGTAATAAACACAGGTCAAAATTAATTCACTGTGCATCTCTCTGATTGTTTTCCCTCCACCACATTTTTACTCACAAACACACAAGGTAAAACCAATTCACCCACACGCTCTATTTGATTCTAGAACCCCCTAACACATCTGTCACCACTTAGCCATGCTAGCAATCCAACAAGCTATGATTGGACAGAATTATGTTAAAGATGAATCAAGGGCTATGATTGATTGATGAATGGTTGTTTTGATCTAAGGGCTTGGAAAGATGAAGATGTGACGCTCTTTAAGTTCTGGATCCTTCCCCTCCTCACTATAAATAGAAGGAAAGATCACACAGTGCAAGATATCTAGAGTAGGAGTAGTGTAGTATAACTTATTTTCAGCTTATTATCTTTTAGTTATTATATTTTACTTTTCAAAGCTTATAATCATTTAAATCCTTAATAAAATTGAAGTTTCCTTTTAAATTGTGTCTTTAATTCATGTTTTACTCTTAAGCAAACTTGTTTTAATGTGTTTTAAATTAACTAAAATAAGCTCAAATAAGCTCATTACTCAAATTACCTCAAAAAGGTCATAATAAGCTGTTTGGGATGATAAGCCAGAAATGGATGGGCTTATGGACTTTACCAGCTTGTTTTTTACAAGCTGGAGCTTGTAGAATAAGCTCTTAAGAGCAATTTAGATCCCTGTTAAGCTGGGATCAAGGTACACTTGCTTTTACTCTTTTTAAGCTTAATTAATGTTTCTGCTTAT